>CM060707.1:40985786-41102809 GCA_030686995.1 Artemisia argyi
ACTTGCTTATTGTGGACTGAGACAGAAAATGGGACAAAGATCAAGGCTAAATTCAGGTGGGGTCCACTGGGTATTAGGTCAAACTAAGGGTCAACAAATGATCCCTGGTAGGAGGGGGGTTGGAAGAACCTAAGTTGGAGGTGTGGGACCCACTGTGGTGGCCACAAATGACCACCAAAGTGGTGGTGATGGGCTGAGTCTGTTGGTGCAGGGGAAGGGGTCTTCCCTGCAACCTACTTTGGAGGTCTGTGGGGCCCAAGGGAAAAATTCTAAAAATATAGGGATGGTGGAATCTCAAAGATGAGCTGGTAGGCAACTAAACCTCAAAAGCTCAAAGCCTGAATCCTTCTACTAAATTCTAAACAAATCCTCCTATTTTTGGTTTTTCTGTCAAGACTAAATTGACATTTGTGAGTAAACTTAGAACTTTGACTAATTTGAGATTCTAATTGATCCTACTGACTAAATAAGTTAATATAAGCTATAATTAACCTAAATTAAGCTAAAGCTACAACTTTATAAGCTAAAGTGAGGGTCTATGGACCTCAAATCCCTCACAGTTAACTGTGAGGGTGGTTTAGACTAGTATTTTGACTTTTGGTTTAATTGTGACCAAACTAATGGTCAGACTGACCTTATATGAACTTAAGTAACTTATTAGAACCAAATTTTATCCTAATAAACAACAAGAGCACAGCAAAACATCATGATCCAAACACTCCCTTACAAACTGTTTTGGTGATTTACAAAGGGAATGGTGAATTTTAAACCACAACTCTGATTCCTAACTTTATATTATCTTATAATGAGACCTAATGAGCAGAAATTAACAACAATAACAACAAAATACTATGAAATGAAAAATATGATGATTTAACTGTGAGATTTAAGATTTCTAGCAACCATCAATTCCAACAAACAAGAAGGTTATTTTAATTGATAAATCTACTTAAACTTATCATAGGAACATAAGAAAACAAAGATTTAAACAAGAGAACACTTTTATATTAGAATGCAAATTATGGTACAATGAGCTTACCAAAATGGATTGAGCTGGAAACTCAGAACCAAGAACAAGGATCAAGCCTATAGGTTTACCACTAAACCACTAACCCAAGAACATCAATAAACCACCTTGCTCCATCTTGATCACCATTCCTCTTGATTTTTTTATTTTATTTTCTATTTATTTGATATTTTTGGAATTTTTTATATTTCCTAAGTAACTGAATAAATAGACTTTCAAAAGCTTATATCAGCTATGTCAAGAGTTTTTATAAGTTTATCAGTCCAAAACAACAACATATAACAAAGATAAGTGAAATTGTCAATTTCACAAAAAATTGCTAAATGCTAATTAACTGAACAATAATGTAATTAGAGGTTCAAAGAAGCTTGCATTATGCTAAAGTAACTGAGTACAACAGGTTTAAGCTGAAAATTACAATTGAAATAAGGATTACACTACCTACGATTTTATTAAACTAAAACTAAACTAATACATTATCCCTGCTCTGCTTCATTCTTCTTTTTAATGGACTTCTAGGGTTTGTGGGACCCACTGGACCAATTCCCACCACCAATTAGAGCCGTTGGATGACTGGTACTCATCCTGGCCGTTCAAAAGATTTTGGCGCCAAAAGTCTTGGGGGCACTGTAGATTGCGTGGAGAGGGTTTTCAGGGTTTTGGAGGGTTGTGTGAGGTGGAGTGATGGTGGGGAGAGTAGGTAACAGCTGGGGGTGTAGGTGGAAGAGTTGCAGAGGCCATGTGGGGGGTGAGGTGGAAGATGGTGAACAGTAGGGCGGTTTGCCCGGTTTTATATTTAAAAAGGGTAGTGGGCTTTGGGGAGTTGGGCCTGGGAAGGGTATGGATCAGGGTTGTGGGCTTGGTTGTTTATTTGGATTGGATTTGGATTAATAATAATAAAGGGTCCGTTTGTATTATTAAGCATAGGGACCAAAAGTGTAAAATCTGAATTTTTTAGGGTGGGGTTTTGGCAACTTTCCAAGTTTATCAAAGGGACCATTCTTGCCATTCTTGAATACCTCGAGGACCATAAATGCATATTTTCCATTTTAAAACCTCCAAGGACCTTTTCTGTAATTTATGAAACTTTAGGGACCAATCATGTTATTTCACCAAATTTTCCAACCAAGGACCATTCCTGCAAAAGATTAATAGTACAAGGACCAAAATTGATTTTCTCAAAGTTTTTACATCCCAAGGACCATTTATGTCAATTTCCAAAGTATAGGGACTAAACTTGTAATTTTGTGAAACTTTGCACCAAAGGACCAAATATGTAACTTTATGATTAAAAAGGACCTTTGATGACTTTTTCATGTTTTTAGAATAACCAGAGACTAGTTTTGACAATTTTTGAAACTTGAGGGACTGAAACTGCCAATTATGCAAACTTTGTACGTTTTTCATCTGTTTTTGCATATTTTGCATTTGAAACATATAAAACACACTTCTAAGATATTTTCAGTATTTTGATGCATATTAGAGTGTTTTTGGATGTTTTGGCAGTTCAGATTGGTATAAAATGATGAGTATTTAGACACTCATCAACAAGCAAAACATAATAAATCAACACAACAAAACATAGATGACAGAAACATAACAAAATCATAATATATCATTAAAGTTCAAACATAACATTCATAAAAAGGATGGAAACATAAAAGGAACAATCAAAACAAAGATGACCATGAAAGAAACTCTAAAGTCCCTTGACAAATGCGTGCTTGTTAAAGAGCTTGAGCTTTGCTTTTGCCATCTTCTTCTTCAAATCCAAAAGCTCCATAACATCGGACTTTTGAAGCTTCATCAAGAACTCCAAGCATTTGAACATCTGCACCGAGGGACGCACCAGTTCCATTTCAGAGATCATCTTGTTCCTTTGAACGACAATATCAAGCAACTCTTGATATGCCACAAACAGCTCTTTGGCATACTTGATATCACGATCTGTCTCCCTGGCAAAAAAACACCGTCATCTGGTATGGTAACTCGGTTGAGTTAGCAGCAGCAGCGAGTTCCTCAAGAAGGACAAATTGAGACATTCTTTTGCTAAATACTTGACAAAATAGTTTTACTGTGTTTGTTTCGGGGTATAGGCTTTAAATAGGCGTGGTAAGTACATGTGAAACTGTGTTTTAGGCGTATTTGGGTAATAAATGAAAAACGTTTGGGTTACCAAGTTTTTGGCATTCCAAAATTGCCAAGTTTTTTTTTTTTTGCTTCCATTAGATTTGATAACATGTTATGCAACCATTGAACCTAGTTAAGATTACATAACCGATACATAAACATTAATAAAGTAAACATTGTTATAAATGATCTACTAAAAGACCATAGCAGAATCACAACAATTTATTGACCTAAACATAAAAGCATAACCATTATTTAGCATCATCATTGGGATTCTTGTCAGCATCATCCTTGGGTTTCTTGTCAGCAGCAACCTTGGGGTTTTTGTCAGCCATCAGTCTTCGCCTCTTGATTGATCTTCCTTGGTCTTCAAACTTGTTCTCTACGATCACTCCATCTTGCCCAACTCCATTTTTTTCAAGCACTTGAACTGGCTCATCTCCTTGTTTAGCAACCTCTTTGTCCTTAATCACATCTCCTTCAACAACTGATATCCATCCCTCATTCCCAACTACTACAGCACACTGATCATCTGGTATCACAGCCACATCAAAAACTCTTTGTTCACCATTTCCAACTACTACAGCACACTGATCATCTGTTATCACAGCCACATCACAAACTCTTTGTTCACTATCTCCAACTACTTCATCACACTGCTCATCTAGAATCACATCCTCATCACGAACTCTTTGTTCACCATCATCACCATCAACACCATCAACATCCACAAGTGGAAGCAAACTGAAACTAATTGGTTCAGCATAAAGAGCATACACCTCTGTTCCTTCTCCAGGTGCAATAACGTCATCAAGTTCATCCAATGCTTGATCTATTTCAGCAAACATGTCACTAATCTCTTGAGGCTCTTCAGGCTCTTCAATCGCATGCATCTCTTCAGGTTCATGTACATCAACTAAATGGTATGGATCATCATGCCATTCTTGATCAACCTCTTCGTCCCTTGCGTCAGCATAATACGCATCATCAAAATCGAGATCATAAAAATCGAGCAAACCTGTAGACTCCTCACTTGAATCCTCCACAATAAAGTCTTGGTCAATCTCTCCCAATAACCTTCTGAATTGAAACTCATCACTCATCCTTTTTGTATGATCTGCAATCATTTTTTCAGCACAAAATGTTGGTGGGAAGTCACTATCAGAATCAGTATCAAAAACAGGTCCAGCCTTCTCAGGTTGTCTTGTCTTATGCCACTTTTTATGCCACTCTAACAATAGTAATTTCTCACTGTTTCCAGTCTCACCATCAACACCCTTTCCAGCAGCCTCATTCATATCATCATCCACTATTTCTTCTATCACCACACCCTTGCCCTTAGTCATCATTCGATCCATCATCTCACACTCAACAATTGAAACACCGGTTTCAATATACAAATCCAATTGTGTAAATATAGGAACATACTCCACAAGTGTCTTCACATCTTCGTCAGACTTTAGTGGTAGCAAACCATCATCCAGTGACTCCCCATGTATCCTAAAGTGAGTAAACATAAGGGTACTATCCGAATAACCTAAATCCTCTAACATTTCGCCCAATAATTCCATGGAGAAAACGTCAGAGTGAATTCCGTCAAACCAATCTGTAACTCCAAAGAGATATCTTCTTTCTGGTTTTGAGGTGAATTCACCATTGTGATGGATTTGCAAAGAAAACACATTTTCATTCAAATCTGTAGAACACATAAAACATCAATTACTTCCGACAACAACAACAAGTTTAAATGGAAAACATTAAAATGGAACAGAGTATTCTTACTATAAAGGATTCCTAAATCAGGTATCGGGGTACTGCGTGCACGATTTTGCCAAAGCTTAACCATTCTCAAGATCTTTACCTGGAAGAAATTGAGACCCGTATATAAAGTATTGCTCTAAAGGACTAAATTTGTAAAACAAAACACCGGCAACTGAAGTTATTGGCGGGAAAGGGGTAAAATGACGATACTACCCCCAACTACGTGGCACTTAACGGGAAAATTAACGGAAAAGGCCTCTCGGTGGCGATTTTGCGAAAATGTGGAACGTTGGTGTCTTTTTTGCGCTACTTTTTGTCTCGGTCCCATTTTTGCAATTTCATGAAACGTGAAGGACTATTTTTGCAATTTACCCTTTCACATATTAGTGGTGGGTCCCAAAAAAAATAAAAGGTCAAAATGAACAAAGAAAAAGAGGTGATTTTTGCATTGTAAAAATAATTTCACATGTTAGTGGCGGGTCCCACCGAAATCAATTAGAAAAGGTGCCTACTCCCCCTACTATGAATCTATGAGTATGAAGTGATAGTTTGATTCCCCAACTTAGCTACCAAACACTTGCAATGATAATCATTGTGATTGATTGATTTCCATAGTCGTGTACCAAACGCACCATAATTTGAAAATGGGATAACATGTTTTATAAGGCATGAGTTCCAATATAAGAAGTGTTTCTTGGTAGGAACTAACACCTATTAATTTGATCATTACTCTTCGCATTTTGTGAGCAAACGTAAATATATGTTGACCTAAAGCGTATACTTAGGCTTCATATAAAATTCGCATTCACTAATTATATACTTGGAACAAAAAGGGCTTTGTTCATAATCTAGAAAGTGTATATATTGGTTTATCACTTAAAGAAACAAAAAAGCCTAAACATATTGACACAGCTTTTCTTTTCTTTTTTTACCATTTAGTAAAAGATGGTAATAAAAATTATAAACATCAAGTAAGTAGTTTATAAGCGTATAACTTATTTTACATAAAGATAATTGCTTTTTTTATTCTTCTCTAGTTACGGAGTATTACGGAAAGAGGAATAGTAATGCAAATGGAACAAATGTTTTACTTTAAATGCAATTAAAATGATGCCTAATAATACAAAAGAAATTGCTCGTGATTTGTTGTAATAATCACTGTTAATAAGTGAAACCAAAGAGACTTTTATACTGTACTAATTATAGCTGTATTTTGATATACAGAAACTACAATGCAGATGATTTATTACATTTTAAATTAGGTTTGATAATTATTTACTATAAAATATCAGCTATTCATTTTGGCAATACGATGAGAAAAAAATAGCGCACATCCACAAATTATATGCAAAAACAATGATTTCTTGAACAGAATTCGAATCAACCTCATAAAAGTTCATTCAAACAACTATCGCCTCATTTTCATCAAAATCATGTTCAAACATTGCATATATCACGGCTTGCTAGAAAGAAAAAAAATATATATATATATATATTAGAAAACATAAGGCGTGTATACATGCTAATTAGCAAACCACAAGTCTCCAATTTTCACCATCGTTATAATCGATATACCACTAAATTAAAGGGGAATCAGGTTTCATGTAGCAAATTGTAATGCATCAAAATATGATGCTCATTTGCTTATATTGTCATTGAAGCATTTAGTTGAAACAGTGATGATCATACCAAACATCAAAATATGGCTAGACACAATAAGGAGGGTCAATCCTTCTCATTTTCACTGCCACGTCAGCTTTCTCTCTCTAGCAACCTGCAGACGATTCAGTGCCCCCAGTAAGGGCGACTAAGTTCAATTTTATTTTTTTTTTATTTTTTTTTATTATTTTTTTTTAAAAGAAAACATTTTTAACACAAACTAAATTTCATTCATAATTAAAACGTTACATATTAATTCAAATAAAATAAAAACATTATAATAGAATTCAAATAACATTAAAAACATTACGATAAAACGACTAAACTAGTTTGGATTATGATGCTGCCAAATGTCTTCCACCAAATCGGCTTTGAGGCTAAGATGAGTTGTTTTATTGTATATCTCCCTAGTAATTTCCAATGATTCCTCATGCGTTCTTAAGGGATCATAAGAACGATGCTGCTCCGCTGGAAAGAATTCGGGAGATATCGCCCGCCCTTCGTCTTGAATTATCATATTACGTAATATGACGCATGTGTACATAATATGTCCAAGACGCACTTTGTCAACACCTTTAGCCGGATGTTTAATCATTAGCCACTTCCTCTTTAGTACACTAAAAGTACGTTCCACATCTTTTCTTGCTCCTTCATGCATCCTCTTATACAATTGACGCTTGTGATCATGCGTCCCTGGATGTTTAATGGACTTCACAATAACAGAGTATTCTGGATATATCCCATCAGCAAGATAATATCCCCGTTTATAAGGCACGCTGTTAGCAAAGAATTCCACATCTGGTGCTCTCTCCATTTTGAGATCATTGAAAAGAGGGGATGCACGTAAAATATTTACGTCGTTATTCATCCCGGAGACACCAAAGAACGCATGCCAAATCCATTAATCTTGAGAGGCGATCGCTTCCAATAAAATGAAAGGAGTTTTCCCGTGATAACCCCTACAAAATTGAGCTTTTAAAGCATGTGGGCAATTCTCCCATGGCCAATATGTACAATCAATGCTTTCTATCAGCCCTGGAAACCCATGAACTCGATGGTGATGCTCATAGAGTCTGTCAACGTCAGTAACCGTCGGCTTTCGCAAATATTCTGGACCATATAACTCCATGATGACCTCACAAAATTTATAGAGACACTCAAGAACTGTTGTCGCACCCATTTGCACATATTCGTCAAGCATATCAAGATTGACTCCGTATGCCAATTGAGGAATTGACGAAGTAAATATTATCAATGGAGAAATACCAAGTACGCCCGCACAACTAGGAGTTTGTTGGAAATAAGGTGAATGATCGGTTACCTCTCGTACAATTCGTGTGAATAGTCTTCGGCTCATTCGGAAACGATCATGGAATTGTTCATCGCCGTATGTTGGGTTAGCGTAGAAGTAAGCAGTCACTAAACGGTCATGAGCACCCATACGATCCCTAGTAACATGGTTTCGTGTATCTTTATGTTGTGACATTTGATAAGCCTCCCAACAATCTTTCGCAAACATCAAAAACTCGGTACTAACTTCATTTTCATCATCCGAATCGGCAAAAAATATCTCGAAAGAATTCATGGTGTGAAAAAATATAGAGAATGTATGAAATGAGATTGTGTGAATTGAAGTGTGTTTATGTTGTGTATTTATAAAGATTTTTTTTATGTGCCAAACGGCTACTTTCCTCAACGTTCGATTTTTATTTTTTTATTATTTTTTTCAAACAGCTATAAACATTTAATGGTAGGGGAGTTTGTATCAAAAATCAAGAAAAAAAAAAAAAAAAAAAAAGGAACTACACTCGGTCGTGATGGAGACCGAATCCTTTGCTTTTCTTCATTGTTCTCGGTCGCGATCATGTACCCACAAAAGGGCCGACCGAGTAATTACTCCCTTTTCAATTAATATGATGTCTGCAGCTTTAATTATTACTGATATTTTTAGATTGGTTGAAACTTAAAATTAAGCAATTATTTGATACTCCAACTTTATTAATAACTAAGGGCATGTTTGGTAGGAGTTATGAGGATAATGAATGAGAAAGATAATGAAAAAAGTTGTCTGATAGAGTATAATACAATAACTAATTACCTAATAATGAGGCCATTACCCAATAAATTAAGAGGAATGCTTTACTTACCCTTTCCCTTTATTTAGCATTCTGCTTGTCTTTCCTTTTCTCATTCCCTATTTTGAACCGAGCGCACCCTAAATTTGCTTCTTGCAAACTCATATTCAAACTAGCAATTGTTGTTGCAGAATAAACAAATTTGAAAATGATATAACAAGTGTTTCTCGGTAGGAGCGTCTATTAGTCTGGTCATTTACTCTTCACATTTTGTAAGCGAACATAAATATATGTTGACCGTATACTTCTGTTTCATAAAGTACCACATCTACTAATTATATAATATACTAAAGGGTAAAAGGTTACTGTAGCAAATACTGTGCTTGCTACAGTGATTTTTTTTTTTTTTTTTTTAGTATTAACGGTCGTTAGTTATTTAACGGCTGTTCACTAACGACCGTTATCTTTAACATTTAAAAAAAAAATTGTACGCACTTTGTCTTTCATCTCAGTGGTTCATTGCAAATTTAGTCCTCAAATAATTTACATAAATGGTCCTTCATGTTATACATCAATTGCAAAATCAGTCATAAGTAACTAACTTCATGTTAAGTAGCTAACGGCAACAAAAGAATTCCGCAGCAACGCGCGGGTACCAAACTCGTATATACTAAAGAGGGGGAGGAAAATAGTGCCGAGCACTGTAGCAGCTACAGTGCTTGCTACAGTGCTTTGTACAGTAACTTTTTTTTTCATCGCAAGATGTACGTTACGCATCGCGAGTTGTACATCACTGTAGCCGCTACAGTAATTTAAAAAAAAAAAAAAAAAATCTTTCGGTAATACCGCATTCTCGCAACAACGTGCGGGTTTATAAAACTAGTTAAATACTACTAATCATCAAGTAAGTAGTGTATAAGTGTCTAACTTCTTATACATAAAGATAATTGTGTTTTTATTCTTTTTTCTAGTTATTAGGGAAAAAGAAATAGTAATGCAAAAGGAAAAAAAGTTTTACTTCAAATGAAATTAAAATGATGCCTAATAATGCAAAAGAAATTGCTCGTGATTTGTTGTAATAATCACTGTTAATAAGTGAAACCAAAGAGACTTTTTATACTGTATAGTATATAACTATATTTTGATATACAAAAACTACAATGCAGATGATTTATTACAATTTAAATTATGTTTGATAATTATTTATAAAATATCCCCTATTCATTTTGGCAATATGATGAGAAAAAAATAGTGCACATCCACAAATTATATGCAAAAACAATGATTTCTTGAACAGAATTCGAATCAAAATCATAAAAGTGCATTCAAATTCATCAAAATCATGTTCAAACATTGAATGTATCACGGCTTGCTAAAAAAAAAAAAAAAAAAAAAACGAGAAAACATAAGGCGTGTATACATGCTAATTAGCAAACCACAAGTCTCGAATTTTCACCATCTTTATAATCGATATACCACTAAATTAAAGGGGAATCAGGTTTCATGTAGCAAATTGTAATGCATCATAATATGATGCTCATTTGCTTATATTGTCATTGAAGCATTTAGTTGAAATAGTGATGATCATACCAAACTTTCATGTGCATTAGGTACTAGACTCCCCAAAATTGCTACCATCATCATGTGAACTGGTTACCTTATGTGGTTCAAAATGCATGTGCCAGTTAACCTCATTAATTTTCAAGATGTTGATGGCTACCTTTCAGTTACTCTAACTGATCATCAATTTAATTAAAAGTACTTTAGGATTAAAGATGCCATCCTACTCTTGGGACAACAACGTAAAACAGGCAAAACAAGTTTTCCTGCGTATATGTTATGTCTTCCTACTTTTGGGAGCAATGACAGGAAAAGGGAATGTTAAACAAAAAGCCAATATTGTCGTGTGTCACTGAATAACACGAAACAGCGATAAGCATCATACAAATAAATGCAGCAGGACCATAAAGACAAGATTAAAAAGCCTACTAGACTAGTTTTAATAGCGTGTACATAAAATGTTATCGGTGTCTTTGGATTAGCCGTTGAAACCTTAAAGAAAAACTAATCCACGCATTCATGTAGAAGGTCTTTCAGCCAATAGATATGACTTTTAAAAAGTCAGACTTCCTATCAAGTTTTACCTTTAGAAGGTTCTCTATAAGTAATACAAAGTCAAGAGACAAGCTGTTAGTTGTTATCTAAGGCCACTGGAAGGATTCAAAACTTTGCATTATCACAACCTTTTGCTTTTAAAAGATCTGAAGAGTTTCTTAAGACTAAAGGCGATAAGGCATATTCTTTTTTCTATTTCTTATGCAAAAGGCTGGTATCTTAGTTCTAAAGCCATGTGAACAGCAATACAATGAACTTATTCTACTCAATACACAAAAAGGTATATAAAACTAAAACAGAACAAGCCAACAAACATGTTAACATGGAAAATAAAAACGCGGTACTGTTTCTAGCATCAATTTATCAATATGTGTAACATCCTAAAAAGGGTATTCAAATCAGGAAAGGTGGTATTCATGTTCAACATCCGAAACCAGCAGCATAACAAGAATATAGAAAGAATAACGTAGAATATTATCACCGATCTTAATTTCTAAAATGGCAAGTTGATAAGGAAAACAAAATTACGCACAAAAACCCCGTCTCGTGTCAATAGAACGGAATTTAATCTGGAACTAATATGCAGAACCTTCTTACTTCTTTGGTGCTGCAGGAGGCGGAGTGTTCCCAGCTCCCTTTTCTGCTCTGCTCCAACTCACTCACCCATTCTCAAACCTGATGAGTACATTACAGTTCAGGAAACTTTAGAGATAAACATCTATTTTATTTACACAGTCAAGATATAACTAATCTGAAAAGAACGCTCCTTGAAGCTCAGTGAAAATAATATAACAGAATTCAATGTGTAATAAGGAAACTTACCCCTCCGGAGGAGGCTCCCGAAACTTAAGAAAATCATCACTGCCATATTAATAGCAAAATTAGAACTATTTCAATCAGTAAAACTAATTCTTAGACATTTTTAAACATCTTTTTACTCTAGTAAAGACAAGAGTAACTACCGAGTAAATTTCTTGGCAAGGTATAAGAAAGGCTCTTCGAGGTTTAAGCTACTCTTGGCTGAGGTCTCAAAGTATCGCGGTTTGTTCAGCCTCGGGAATGTAGCCTGATGAGATTTAACCTCTCTCTCTCTTTTTAAATCAACCTTATTTCCACAAATAACAATCTGTATATTTGTATTGACCCTGATTTAAAAAGATGTATATGGGTTAGTATTTATCAAAATGTAGATAACTTTACCCTAAGGGTGCGTTTGATTGGGATATATTGAGGGAATTTCATGGCATTTGAATTTTAATTTGCTCCACATATTGTGTTTGGTATCTCAAATGAAAGAATTTAGAATTCCATGAATTGCCAAAATGAGGAGAATTAGAATGCCTCCAAAAATGAAAAACTTAAGGGGCCGTTTAGTTGGTAAAAAATTTTCATGTTTTCCGTTTCTAAATTTCTAGAGAAGGGATTGGTTTCTCCTCTCTAGAGAAGAGTTGAGAATTTTCAAAACCCGCTTAGATCGAATTATATTTTTCCCTTTTTAAAAAATGAAAAGACGTTTAGATGAAGCTCTTTTCAAACATTTTTTTTTAATCAATTTTTTTTTTCCATATTAAATCTTTGTACGTGTTTATCCATTGTATACGTGTACGGTTTTATATGTTTTCATCACTTTTTTTCTGTTTTTGTACGTTATCAATTTTTATATGTTTCATCCAATTTTATATCGTCTTTTGTATATGTTTTTGGCCGTTTTTTTTTTTTTTATGTTTTCGTCTGTTTTTTTACGTTTCATTTGTTTTACGTTTTTTACGTTTTCGTTTGTTATTTTACGTTTTCGTCTGTTTTTTTTACGTTTTGGTCCGCTTTTTATGTTTTCGTCCATTTTTTACTTTTTCATCCATTTGTTTACGTTTGTGTCCATTTTCTTACGTTTTCGTCCTTTTTATTACGTTTTCGTCTGTTTCTTTACGTTTCCATCTGTTTTTTTATGTTTTCGCCTATTTTTTACGTTTTCGTCCGATTTTTAATGTTTTTGTCCCTTTTTTATGTTTTCGTCCATTTTCTTACGTTTTCGTCTATTTATTTACGTTTTCGGCTTTTTTTACGTTAAAAAATGGACAAAAACGTAACAAAAAATGTTAGAAAACGGACGAAAACGTAAGAAAACGGATGAAAACATTAAAAAGAATGGACGAAAACGTAAGAAAACAAACGAAAACGTAAGAAGACGGACGAAAACGTAAAAGACGAACGAAAACGTAAAATAGACGAAAACGTAAAAAACGGATGAAAACATAAAAAACGAGCGAAAACATAAAAAAAACAAACGAAAACGTAAGAAGACGGACGAAAATGTAACAAAACGAACGAAAAAGTAAAAAAACGGAGGAAAATGTAAAAAAACGAAAACAAAAAAAACAGATGAAAACGGTAAAAACCGGACGAAAACGTAAAAAAACAGACTAAAAAGTTTAAAAAAAAATAAGACCAAAACGTAAAAAAAAAAAATAAATAAAACCAAAACATAAAAAAAAAAAAAAAAAAAAAAAAAAAAAAAAAAAAAAAAAAAAAACAAAACGTAAAAAAGGACCAAAACGTAAAAAAAAAATTAAAAAAAAATAAATAAATAAATAAAAATGACTAAAACGTAAGAAAACAGACAGAAATATAAGAAAACAAACGAAAACGTAAAAAAAATAGAGGAAACCGTACCAAAACATAAAAAAAGGACTAAAATGTAAAGAAAAAATAAAATAAAAATAGACGAAAACGTAAGAAAACGAACAACTTAATAAAACGGATAAAAACGGATGAAAACGGTTAAAAACGGTTAAAACGGTTAAAAACGGATGAAAACGTATTAAAACGGATGTATAAAAAGTGAGAATGAAAAAAGTGAGAAGAGTAGAATGAGTTTTTCAAATTTGTAGTTAAAATTTAGAGAATGAGAATTTCACATTCTTTGAAAATTGTTGAAAAAAAATGTAACTAAACGGATTTTCAAATTTTACCTTATGAAAAATTTCTTGAAAAAATGGGAAATTTTTCACCAACTAAACGGCCCCTAAATTTACTTGGAAACATTTTTTTATAAACTTTTTGTCTTGTTGTATTTTTTATTGTTTCTTTAAATCAAAGGAAATCCGTCATAGGGGTGTTAGTCCGGTTCAGGTCGGGTCAAAGTCGAGTCAAGGTTAAAAATTTCATATCCGAACCCGACCCTATTTGAATTCGGGTTAGTCGGTTCGTGTCAATTTGGGTCGGGTCGATTCGGGTCAACCCGAATATGAGTAAAATGTTATAAAAGTGCTTTTTTACTCGTTTAAATAGAAAAATTATATTCAAAAAATAAAGAAATATTTAATCGGGTCGACCCAAACCCGAGATACCAAAATTTTCCAACCCGATACCCGGCCTTATTTAGTATTTGGGTTACGCAGGTTGACCTGAATAACCGGAATAAATATTTTGACCCGAGTAACCCGATTCGAATAGGCTTAATCGGGTTTGGGGTCGGGTTGGGTTTTTTGACACCCCTATCCGTCACTCCCTAAAAAAATTACAATAATAAACATAATACCAGATTTCAAAATATTATGAATTTATGTCAACCAAACATGCAAAGGTATTTTAAATTCTCAAGAATTGGAATTTCCAATAATCTAGAATTCAAACGCCACCTAAAAATAATGGAACTAAGCAAACCTGCGGAGTTTGGCATCCCATTTGAAGACATTATCATATGTTGACCGCTTAGTCACATCAAACATTATGATTGCAAAGTCACATTGCTTGCTGCAATTATAAATGACATTTTGTCAGTAAAAAAGATTCCTACTTGTTAGAAAAGGTTATGCCAAATGTGTAATTATGGTTCGATGTGATAAGTATCTAGTGTTAGCATGTGCAGCAGGATTTATACACATTCAACATTGCATCAATTAAAAAAAGGCTGAAATAACTTACTAGCAGCGATCACGAAGGGCACCGAACTTCTCATTTTCTTCTATATCCCAGCAATATATCCGTAACCTGCCCCTCGTTGTTGAGAAGTCCAATATATGATAATCCACTCCCTTTGTGGCTGTTTCGAATCAGAAATATTATGTATAAGAAAAACAATATCAATATCCATTAATGTTGCAATGCATAGATAGAGTAACAACTTACATTCTTCATTGTTCGGAAACTCTCGACTCAGACAAGTCTTCACAAAGGATGTCTTCCCTGCAACACAACCAAAACATATAGACTCACAAACACTTAACACTAAATAAGTTTAACGGATAATGTCATACCAGTTCCTCTATCGCCCACAATAACGAGATGAAAATTTTCATAGCTTACAGTAGGAACATTTGGGAGTGCCTGCGAACATCAAATGAGTGTTAATCCCATAATAAACCTTAGCAATAACCTAATCCTTCAATAAAAAACTGAATCAAGCATGTTTGACCTCCCATTCAAGACAAATGTTATCATCTATTTATATCTACACCCCAATGAATTTATGTTATCTTTTAATTTTGCAAATGATTCATTTTATAACCATGGCAAGAGGAGGAGAAGGCTACTGGGAAATGTGGTGATGTCAGTGTGCAAGTCATATACATTTATTGATAGTCTCTGTTATATGTCTTTAAGTTCACAGACAATCCTTGCCAATGATGCCTTGTACATAATACCCCCCCCCCCCCCCCCCCCCCCCCCCTCATCTAACAAACTTGACAACTAGAGTTATAAGTAAAAAGAAAGATAAATGACAACTAATACCCTTTAGGAATTACTTAAAGACATGTAACAGTCTCAAGCAGAGTAATTTTTCGTAATTTTTGTTATAGTTTGGCCATTTAAGTGGATCGATTTCCCAAGATTAGGCAATGATTAGACCTATGAAAAGTGCAGACGCCAATGGGAACCTGTTATGATTTGTGCTAAAATATGACTCATGTTAACCAATAGCCCAATCCTCCTGCCCTGTCCACCCACCTCTAATATATATACCTGGACGGGTCTTTGACAATGCGTATTGTGTTTAATAATAGTTGTATACGGCATTTTATACAAATTCATCTTGTTTTTCGACATGTATTCTTACGTTAGAGAGTTATATGTATGTGGTTTCTCATTACAGGCTATTATGGAGGTTGGGGAAGTCATAAAAGTTTATGATTATGATAAACGCTCTCCTGCTTGGGGCTTTGATGGAAGAATGTTTGATGGCTCTGTGTCTCATTGTTTCAATCTGAATGGACAAGCTGGAAACTTTGAGGTACAACCCTTCATAAAACTAGTCAATGCGTTTATCTGATTACAGAAGTATGTTAATAACACAGTTTTTAGTTTACCCCTATGACCTGGATTTGTCAGTCCTTTGAAACATTGATCTGAAATAATGAAATGTTACTCATAGCCACTTACAAAAACATGCTTATTGCATCTACCTCTCTTATCAAGCTTTCTAAGACAAATGGATATGAAGGTGTTTCTCTAGAGCCTTTAGCTTATATCGGAAATATACATAGGCTAGGTTGCTAGACTATGTGTGCATCTTGATAGAATGGAAACTGTCCTAAGAAGTTGGCACATAACTGTAAAATTTCCAACCATCCATATATGCTATTAGGAAATGGTATTTGAGGTTGCCTATGTGAATGTGCTTTCTACACCATTTAGGTATATTGAAATAATAGCCAATTTCCACCTAATGATGACAAGTGGGTGAAAGGAAAGCCAATTCGATTGTAATTGCCATAGTTGGCAAAAGGGTGAGTTGGGCGTTGGGTAACAGTCAGTTGGGTGTTGGGTAACAGGCAAAACAGGGTCAGGTCAAATTGGGTCATTCCTTAGTAGGTGTCCTTTTGAGTTGACACACCAACACTTTGTCCCTCTTCATCTTCTAGCTAAATCTTTTGATTTGCCTCGTTCGAGATAAGACAGAACTCAAATTGACCCATTCATAATACAATGGGTTGAAATTTCCACCTCTAATTATTGCTCAAGTACATTCACAGGCTCTGTAAGTAAGGTGTTTTCTTTCGCTCGACATTTTGCAGGTTGAAGAAGTACATGGCAAAATGACTGCTTATCAAAGTGCCGTGCATACCGTCTCTCTTCATGGACCCACTTTATTTGGTCAAATAATAAATCAAGCTGCAGAAATAGCTGGTCAATCCCTTTCAACCAATTCCAACAAGTACTTTGTGTGCTAATCATAACGGTATACATGCAGCAACTAGCAAAACAATTCTTTACACATTACTCTTTATTTCGTTATTCTTATATTTTCTATTTATATCTTTAGGATGGAGAGATAACAAATATTCAAGAGACTAAAGACGCATTGGTTAGGGCTTCTGATCTACCCGACAATTTTTATTGTTGGAGTGGGTAATGCTGATTTTAAAAAAATGGAGGTAAATACCCTTTCCATTGATTTAAATATAAAAAACAGAAAGCGATCATTATATTTTTAAATGAGTAGAATTCAGAAAGTGATTATTTTCAAAAAAAGGGTGTGCTAAATACCCTGTATTTGTGATAATTAAGAGAGTTGATTCGAGGTTATACTATTAAATTGAGCTATGTTTCGATTAGGAACAATTTCTAATTAAATGGGTATTGGGATTTGGTTTCTATGTCTAGTTATTCATGCAACACAATCATCAATCAATAAGATGAAACTGTTTTCCTCTCATAAACTTATATAAGTCATGCCAACTAAAGTTAGCTTCAGTGTTTTGTCTATCTAGATTCTTATTGTAGAAAGAACTGCACTTTTTAGTTTCCTGATGTAATACTAAGTTATGAATTAATGGTCTTATATTTACCATTTCCTGGAAAGATCATTGTGTGTGTGTGTGATTACCTATTTTAACAATACCATCCGACAGATTCTTGATACTGATAATGGACAAAGATTGGAGAGCTCAAGCAGAAGAGTAGCTACTCGAGATATTGTTCAGTTTGTTCCCGTGCGTGACGTACATAGTAAGTAGCACCTAAACTAATTCCTCTATAAGTATTAATGTTTAAAAACCTGTTGCACACCTCCCTACTAGAGATGTCAAAATTGTCTGGTGGTGCAACAGGTTGAAGCAGGTTTGGGTCAAAATGTGATTTCTATGCAAAAAACGGTTCGGCTTGTTCTGCTCCCAATCCGGCCCCTCACCTGAACCTTTTTTTTATAGATATTTTTAGTTACATGAATAATGTGTTAGTAAACCATATTATTATAGGAAGTCTATAACTCTTTCTTGATAAAGCAAATCAGGGGGTTCTAACCCTCTTCTTCTGTCAAGTATTTCACCATTAACCCCTTTGATATGCTAGAGATGTACATAACCCAAATTAACCCATTTATAGGTAAATCGGTTGGAATTGCAAGCTCTAACTCTATGGCTTTTCCAAGAGGTTACTTCCTATTGTATTTTGCAAAGTAGCTTTGTGTATGATGTGTTCCACTTAAACTTACACGTCTATTAATATTGTGTAGATGGAGAGATATCATGAGCCTGAATCGTGACGACGACAAGCGGTGAATCACTTAATTGTGGTGAGGATTGTGACTAGACCCCCTTAATTTCCGTATCTTATGACTCTCTCTACAGCTTAAGTCCTTCTACATAAGCTAATCCAAACACCCCAAAAGTAAAAGTGTACTAGTGTGTGTGTCAGGTTTACAAAGTATGAAAGCGCCTATCTAAGACAAGTAATTCGCAAAATTCACAGTTAAAGTCAGCAAAAGAAGTGTAATGATTCACATAAGTATATTATAAAAGATCAATGAATAGTAATACTAGATACAAATACTTACATCTGGCTGGTGATTAACCGCAATGAAATGCGTAGCCCAGTCTTTATGTTTGAAAGCCATTGCCGTGTCATCGTCAGTGTAGACATGATCTTCTGTTGTCGGCGGTTTTCTATCATCTTTTCCGCTCATTTCCCCGTTTAAGGCTACATCCGAGATGCCTTCCCAACCATTTATGTGTCCTTGCATCCATGGTGCAACACGCATACTACCAAATTCCCTCATGAGCCTATCACATGTGTAAAAAGTAGGATGGAATCTAGCCCCCTCGCACAACATGACGGAAACCGTGGCAAGACACCCCTGGATTTGTTTCTTCCACGCATTTACCACAACTGTGTCTTGGCCCTTGGCAATCTCTCTCACAGCATGAACAAAAGGTTCATAACCAATTTTAACCTTTCCCAAACCCCCCATGTCTCCATATCCTTCTTTATATCCAAGTGATTTTGACTTTAACCCAAGACGCCCAGAATTACCACTAAAAGTACCAAACTCGAATCTTTTTCCGGTATGAAACCCAACACCTAAAAAATACAGGTCAATCGGCCTAACGAACGAATAAACCGGATGCTCAAGAGATTCCAAGTGCAAAATGAAAAGAACAAGATCATCAAGTGAGTCTGAACGATTATACCTCAATATTTTTCTAAAATCTTCAATTGAAACTTGGTAATTTTCACCAACTTCGACATAATGAACAATACGGTCATGGTACTGAATAAATTCCTCGGGGTTAGGATCGTTTTCGGCCAAATATTGGTTCCGTTCACCTTCAGAACTCTTTGAAGCCTTCGGCATTGTTTTGGAAGTGAAATGTTTAGGTTTTGGTGCTAATTTTGGAAGAATTTGGAGTAAGCTAGTGAAATTGAGTAGTATTGGATTTGGGGGTGTTTGGGTGGAAAGTTCTGGAAGGTACTGAATGAATGGGCGGGAGAATAAAAAACCCCTTTCCACTCTCCTTGGGCGGGAAAATGAAATTTTCAAATTTGTTCGAGGAGTAGTACTTAACGAGTAAGATTTATCTAAAAATGTTTATCTATACTACTATATAAATATAATGTATTTGGGACTATTTTATACTAATTAGAAAGGTTTAAAAATTTAAACTTTTACTTACTAATTATAGAAACAACCACCCCTAACAATCACCCCAACAATTTATAACCACTTCAACAACCACCCCAACAATTTATAATCACCTCAACAACCACCCCAACAATTTATAATCACCTCAACAACCACCCCCAACAATTTATAATCACCTCAACAACCACCCCAACAACCACTTTCCACCACCCCACCTCCCTCCTCTTCACCCCAATAATCCGCCCCGCATCGCGCGGGCACCTTTCTAATGTTAAATGACATACGGAGTAATATATACATACATCAATAATAAAACTCTATTAAATAGTAAAATACAGTAATTTGTTATTCGTAGCCTTTAGGTTATTGTTAAAGGGCACAGCATGGTAATGCCGAGGCCGGCGTTATGCTTATGTGGCATCGCATTGGTCAGTGTTATCATATCGTCCTAGTGACGTTATGCTGCGCGTTTTCGTCCAAATTACCACATTAACTCAAATAGAAACGCACAGAGTGAAAAAAAAATTACAATTCGTCCCCCTTAACTGCTATTTTTGTTTTGAATTAATAATAATAATAATAATAATAATAAGAGTCGAGTTATTCTACAAATCAAATATTCCTCACATACCAAGGGACTCATCCCCACCATCCATCTAAAAAGAAAATCAATGGTTGAGATTAAAAGGATTTTATTATTTCACTCATTTTTTATAATTTAAATATCTCTTAAACCGTTAATCGTTAAGCGAAAATAATTACACCACCGCGACGGGCATTTAATTATCTTTCTATAGACGGGCACTTTAATATACTTTCGAAAAGAAAAAAAAAATCGTTTTTTTCCGTTTTTTTTTTTCTGGCCGAAAAAAAAATCATATATGATATTGCATATCATATATGATATGCAATATCATATATGATATTACATATAATATCATATATGATATTATATGTAAAATCATATATGATATTGCATATCATATATGATATGCAATATCATACAATATATGATTTTACATATAATATCATATATGATATTACTATATGTGATATCATATATGATTTTTTCGGCCACGAAAAAAAAATGTGAAAAAAACGAAGAAAAAAAAAATTGTCGAAAATATATCAATTAGCCTATCTATAGAAAGATAATTAAATGCTCGTCGTAACGGTATATTTTTTTTCGTTTAACGAGTAACGGTTTGAAAGATATTAATATTTGAAAAAAAATGATGAAAGTGGGGTTTTTAAATTGTTGGGATTAATCTCATCCATTAGATCAAATAAAGATGGAGGGTGGAGATTAGTCCCTTGGTATGTAAAAAAAGTTTGGTCCTCAAATGATCTTTACTCTAATAATAATAATTAAAACACCATCCCCTCATATAAACGGTTATTTTTTATTTTATTTTATTTTATTGTCTTTTCAATAAAAATGTTTGGTAGCGTAATTGTAAGTATAATTATAATGTGTAAAACAACTATTAAATGTTCAACGCTCATAAATGCTACTTTATAGAGCATTGAAAAAAAAGCATTTAGATAAAACTACTTGTTGCCCGCTAAACGAGCATTTAAAATCATAATACTCAACGCTTCACCATTCATCGCTCATAAATATTGTTAAATGCTCTACGCCAAACAACAAACATGCTTACCTAAAAACTACAAATGGTAGAGACTGATATTGGTTTTGTAGACAAATTATATTATAAGTATAACGAGTCATTTAGACCCGTGCGTTGCACACGGGCTCTATCTAATTGGTCATAGTGTAATGTGTGGAGTCATTCAGACCTGTGGGATGCACACGAGCTTAATCTAAATGTTCATGGTGTATTGTTCAACACTAATTTTCATCATTATATGGGCTGTATATAAGTGTTCATAGCGTAATCTTTGACACTTATTTTCGTCATTATATATCTAAGTTGTGATGGTATCACACATTTTTTGAGCATGACACACATTTAACATAGTTTATTGACATTAAAAGAGTATATGTGAAGAGACCATTTTCAAGATGCTACATTTAAAAGAGTCTTTTCACATATAATTTTTTAATATATATAAGTTACATACTAAATGTCAAAAGGAGGTTAAACGCATACGGTTCTTTCAAAATAAATGTAACCCTTATATAAAATTGTAACAAAGTGGATAGTCTGTATATTTTGAGATCAACTTGTGACAATGAATTATCCTTTGGCTTATCATATCAAATACGGTAGCTCCACATTACTACGCTTAATTACTCGAACTTTATTTTATCAACAAAAACCTTTTAAGTTTCAATATATTTTTATTGTGAAAATCGGTCCAATATTGTTAGTATATTTAATTTGTAGCATATTGCATATATAAATATATTTGAAGACATCAATCTCACCATATAATTTTTCTACTCTTAATAACTAATATAATAATTTTATTTTGCCAAATTTGTTTGTCATTCTACAAATGAAACTAAAATCATGTTAAGATAATCAATTAACCTCCATAGTGATATTACTTATTGAGTAAGATTTAAATTTAATTTGCAATAGATAATATAAATGGTATATCTATATTGTTTAAACTACATAAATCGTCAAAATGATATTACTTATTATGTAAGATTTAAACTACCGTAAAATTATATAAATGGTAAATCCTCAAAATAACATAATCGCTTAATTACCGATACTAATTGTGGATATGATTACCCGAATCATTACTACGTATTTGTTTTATCTTTAGTCTATTACTTTGCACCATTTATGGATAAAGATAAAATAAATTACATTATTAAAAGCGAACTATAAAACAAATTTTCTTTTTAGCAAAACTATAAAAACATAAAACATTAAAGTAATTAGTATATTCAAGAGTACAAATTATAATTCGTATAATAAAAAATCAGATCGAGTGACCCCAGCCCGAATCATAAACCTGCTCGAATCAATCAATAGACCTAACATTTAACTAAACACAATTAGACCTAACCCTACTTTTTGTGTACTCCTCCCCTATCTCTAAACTCACACACAAATACATCTATCACCATCATCAAATATATCTTTTCCCTACAAACAATTACATCTCATCTTCATTTATACCATCAAACCATAAACTAATTACAAATCTAAACATTTAAATAACACAATCGGAACAAAACCCTAACATATGTCTTCGTTTGCGGTTTAAATCTAATAAAGTTCATCATAAATCCTTATCAAACACAAACACACAGCCTTATCGTGACCTTTTTCTTCTTTGATGTTCAAGATGAACCAAAGACGCGTTTAAACGGATTCAAGATCCTAGGATTGGTCTCGGGTAGGGTGATTTGATATTGTTTGCGTTTTTGTTTTTCAAACCGAACAAAAAGAAATATTGTAACAATTTTGTTATGGTCCTTTCTTGAATAAGTTCATATATTAATGAAGCTAGGCTTCAAAAAATTCGATTCTTGTAATTGTGTGATTGTGGGGTTCATGGTTGCGTCTAGTTTGTAGGATTGGTTTTTTTCTTCAGTTTTAAGACATAGTTTTGGATTTGTTGTTGTCGGTTGTGAGACGTGAAGTTGTTTGTTGTTGGTTGATGTTGGTTGTTTGATTAAGGTTGTTGGATTGGAATGAGTTATTGATTGTTTCATGTTGGTGAGGATCGGGAAAAAATGATGTGGTGAAAATGGTGATAGTGGCTATTTATAATCTTAAAAAAGCAACCGAAAAGATTATTTGCTGCATTTATTTTCAATTGGTTATGTTTTACTTCATCTTCCTAACATTCAATTCATGAGATGGTTGGTTTGCTTGGAGCTTGCATATTTAACTTTCAATGTATGAAATATTTATGATGACCACTTTACATTTAGAGTTGTGTAACTGATAAATGCTTCATATACTTAACATATAAATGGCCATTATGTGAATATTCATTGTACGCTTAAAGATAGTTTGCTTGAGTTGCCTGGAAATCAATGTGGAACACTACATATGATACAATCAATTCATTAAGCATTAATCATGACCACTTACATTTATAAGGCTTCTTAAGCTTTATATATATAAGATTATAGATGGAGCAAAACGACCGCGTTTTGCGGTAAACGCGACCGTCATTTTATTAAAAAAGATACTTTTTCTTTAGCTCAAACATGAGGCCATGACATAAGCCCAAAATGAGTTTAGCCAAAAGAAAAAAACAATAATAATAATAAATAAAAAGCAAAACAGACCCCAAGCTATGTAACGATTTGTGAAATTTGCCCTGAACTTTTTGCTATTTTTGACTTTTTTATATATAACGAATTTTATTTATCAAATATCTAACATATATCTAACAATTTGTTTAAAAAGAATATACCGACAGGAATGCCGGTGGATAATGAACAAAAGGAACCTGATATTAATATACTTATATACGTACGAGTTTATAAAAAATATCGACGGTTAATATATATTTTTATTTAAAAAAAAAAATATTCGAAATGGACCTTTTAACTTACCAAATACCTTTAATAAAAACAATCTTAGAATTTGTTTAAACTACAGTGACCCCAAGCTATTTAACGATTTGTGAAATTTGCCCTGAACTTTTTGCTATTTTTGACTTTTTTTTATATAACGAATTTTATTTATTAAATATTTAACATATATTTAACGATTTGTTTAAAAAAAATATACCAACGGGAATGCCTGTGGATAATGAACAAAACGAACCCGATATTGATATACTTTTGCATACGTACGATTTTATCGACGGTTAATATATATTTTTATTTTTTAAAAAATATTTGAAACGAACCTTTTAACTTACCAAATACCTTTAATAAAAACAATCTTAGAATTTGTTTAAACTACAAGTGGCATCGACTTACAATTCTTTAAAATTTCGAATTATAAATATGTAACAAAAATGTAACGATTTTTTAAATAAAAAATATATCTGCAAACAAAACGAGGCCAATATTTATACATTTTTGACATGCGTTCTTTACGTTATGTTCTCAAGTTTTCTTTAAAGTAATGGAAGGGGATGGGAAGGGAAATAAAAAAAAAATAGGCGTTATTGAGTTTTTTTTTAAGATGGAAAGGTAGAGGATGGGAATAGGGGTGAGCAATCCCGACCGATTCCCGAAATCCCGAAAAAAAAACCCGACCGAAAACGAGCGTCCGAAACCAAACGGACCACACTCGGGTTGGGACTTGGTTTTGGTTTTTCAGACATTCGGGACTCGGGACTTTCGATTTCGGGTCGGGACGGGCCAAAAACCTAAAAAATACAAACAAAACCGACTAGTTTCGGGATTCAAGATTCGGTTTTGGTTTTCGAGACATTCGGTTTCGGGTTGGGACCGGCTCGATGCTCACCCCTAGACGGGAAGGTGAGAGGGAGGGATGTTATTGGCTTTTGCGTGTTGATTTGTTTCGTTCATTTTTGGGGGATTAAGAAGGAAAATGAGTAATTAACATCATGGCCCTTTGTAAAATTACAATTTTATCCTCAATTTTCATGCACGTTCTATTTATTTTTGACCTAGCTATCACATATCACAACAGCTATATGTATCAAACGGCCGACCACAAGAGCAGACATTTTTTTCTCTCAATCAAGAAACCAACTGTAACTTTATCCTTTGAATTATAGTTTCAACCTAGGGAATGTTTAATGATGCTACTGTTAGTTAATCTCACTTATGAAATCGATTATTTGTTTGGTTGTTGTTGACATGCACCTCAACTCTTTATAGGTTGTGAAATCTCCTACTCATAATTCACCTAGGGAATGTTTAATGATGCTACTATTAGTTGCGTGTTTTCTTTACAGCTATACGAGGCATTCAGATCCCGTGCTACGCACGGACTATCGCATTTTCTTTATGTGTATTGTTGAATGTATGTTTAATTATTGTTTAGTATGTTGTATGAAATGTTTGACTTTGTTGTATAAAAATTAAAAAAAATGTTTGATGTTGTTTTGGTTTTGTGGTGTAATTTTATATATATGATTGAGATAGAGAGAGATATGCAGTGAGACCTACAAAAAATTGCTAAACCCACCATTTTTGCAAGATTGAGAACAGTGTCCTGTCAGTGGGATTGAATCGATATTTTTTCTATCAAAAAGTAACCAAACAACCATTTTCATGGTTAAAGTCATATCTCACATTTAAAAACAACCGACCAAACGGGCCCTAAGTTGTGATAATTGTTGTTGCCGATGGAAATAATTATACTTTATTATTTAAAAATTTAAGAATATGAGTTTTTCTTTTGTTTATTGGAATAAGAAGCATTGGGGTTCTATCTGATTTACTATAGTATAATTTTTGGTAAATTTTTTTATTATTTGTTTTGTAAGTTGTGATTGTATCTTATATTTTGTAAGTACCACTTTGTTTTGTAAGTTATGATTATCATAAGTTGAAGGGTTGAATGTGTTATTACTGTATGAAACCTATTTGATGTTTCTGCATGGGAAAATAAACCATCTCTGCAAATTAATTGACGAGTTAATTTTTGTAATCATGATTCACGACTATTGGTTTCAATCTCGATTCATCTATAATTATTCATTACCCTCATATTTTTTATACTTAATTTTTCACCCCAAAAAAATAATTGTGCCCTAATCATGCAATCAATGGCGAATGCTGATGAAACTCCTCTACTCAACGAAGTAAAAAATGTTTCTGGATTGCAGGAATTGCATAAAGCTTTCAAATTTCTATATGGTCATGAGCATGTGGAAGACGAAGTTTTCATAAGGTTTCTTGGAGAAAGACGCGATCAACTACAAACCACAATCCAACAAAAATCAGCTCGATTGGCAGAGTTATGGTCTCTCAATCATGATGAAGAAGAGTCTGCTGGTGATGTCTATGACTGTGAGCATGAGGTTCTGGTCAGGCTGCGTCGGAGGTTGGAGGTGGTCACTGCCCTCTTGCTTGAGCTTCGTCAAGGGTTGACCGAGAAGGAGAATCACATGTAACAATTCACATTTTTAGGTTAACTTCTATTTCCGAAAATTTCACTATTCATTTTTTACTATTCACTTTTTACTATTCACTTTTCACTATTCATCTCAGAAATTTTTATTTCATATTCTCGTAAGTTAAACTATTTTAACGATAATCCGAGAGTTTGACGCTCGTCGGATCATTTCTGCAAAAATCACAAAGCCGTGTCCGAGATTTACTTTTAGGTTTAAACGTCTTTCCAGCATCCCGATATATCCATAAAACATTATAAACAATAGAAATATGATTTTCTATCATTTTATGACAATTCCAAAAGTTTTGGAATTTTACGTTTTTCAGTTCAGCGTTTTACGCGAATTACGCGTTTTAGACCCGTGTTTCCAGTTTTTAGCAGGGTTTTAGCACCCGATAGAACCTACCACTCATTTTATATTTTATTATGGAGTATATTGATAAGTTCTACCATATTTATAAGTTTCATATTTTTAGGATACCCGGTTTTACGTTTCGTGACTTAACAACTTACGGATAGCAACTTACAGAGTCAAAACTAGCTACATACTTAGGATAATACCATCAAAAGTCCACACCTTGTTCTCCAAGTTCATGAACCGCCACTAGGGGGGGGGGCATTCACACTTGTGGTTAAATCTTGACCATTGATTCTTTAGATCATTACTTAATTACAACTTTGTCACCAAGTTATTGTAATTTCCTAGTAAGCTTCCTAACCTCCTCATTCATAGTATAAATAGCAAGCTAATCTCTTCCTTTCTTCATCACCAAAAATGCCACAACATCAATACCTAGCACCATGATCCTTTGATCTTCAATATACAAGTTACACTACAAAGTTCAAGGTCTTAGTATTCTCTACCTAGTTCTTAAGTTTGTTTGGTGATTCCATGGTTGAATTAGGAGCTACACAAGGTTACTAGGGCTGAAGTTAAATGGTTTTCACAAGGGTTAGATCAAGGCTAGCAAGGGTTACAAGAGTTATGGTGAAGGGTTTACAAGCTTAGGTTTAGTGTCCTAGTTCTATACTTGACTTCCTTTCTTTAGAAAGCCAAAAGTTGTAAGCAAACCCTAACATACTCCTTGATTAATTATCATTTTCATGCTCTTTGTGTTCCTTTCATTCTATATATGTTCTTGTTATTGTGTTCATGATGTTTAAAAATGGATAAAACAAGTATTGGTATACATATGTTAACTTATGACAAGTAAACAAGCAAACTAGTGATTTTTATGGAGAACCACGACCAAAATAGTATAACTATGATATTTGACACTTACTTACTGTTATAAAGGACCTCAAAAGGAAAACATAGCAATTTGAATCACCTAAAACGAGTACACGAGTCAAAAGTTATGGCCATAAGAAGTTAGCGAAACCAAAACGCCGAAACTGCCTATACCCTACTGTTTTGCATTCTGCCAATTTGAAAGTCACCCTTCTGGTCCGATTCATTAAAAAGTTAAAACATGAAAGTTGTCCGGAACGACGTTTTCGTTCAGGAACAAAGAAGCTCGAGCCCTGAAAACGCTTTCTGAGTGATAATTTTCTTCAAATTCTTAACAGCCCATTTTTAGACCAAAGTAACTATATAATGGTTATAATTAAATGAGACCAAGAGGTCTAATGACCTAAAGCCAAGACCACGACCATGGCTAAAGCCAATGTTGAGTCTCAAGACCAATGTAACAATGACCAAGGTCACGGCAAAGCCACGGCTAAAGACCATATAACTTTTAAAGATCAAAAACTTATATATATGTTATCCAATACTACAATAGTAGGGAGCCTCATGTGAGGAGTTCATTAAGTAAGCCGTCGAGATGAGTTGTGGATTTACGAATTAAAGTGTCCTGGCTCCTCGAACGTTTACTCCATGACTTCTGAATTATGTCGGCCCGAACGGTAGTAAGAGATGTACAACCTATACATGTTTCATAAATAATTTATATTCAAAGACTTACATTATATACTAAGTACTACATCATGAACATTATGCAAGACATATATAGGCAATTCTTCGTATTCTTAGACGTTACTCCAAACCTAAGTCGCAACGTTCTATTATAGGCTGCTCTTAGAGACTTTCGCGATTCGACTACCACTTTCATTTCTCATTACATAAGCTTAAGGTGAGTCATAGCCCCTACTTTTTCATACTTGTTTTAACTCTTTGGGGGAGATACATGCTCAACTACTTGCTTACTTGTACAAATATTCAAAGCTTTTATACTTGATCGTCTTATACTTGATTGCATTATACTTGATTTCATACATACTTGATTGTGTTATACTTGATTGGCATTATACTTGATTGCGTTATACATACTTATTACACTATACTTGCTTAATTTAAATACAAGATTCGTATTTATGTGCATACATAATACTCTATTCTGTCGGAGAGGTATTGGTAGTACTCATGGGAAGATTCCCCTACCCTTGTGTCTATGCTTGACCTTGGATGTCGTAGTACTATTTGGGAAGATGCCCCCACCATTGCCATATATTCCTGGCCTTGGGTGAATATAATCCGGTGTATTATGTAAACTATCTTTAGCAGTGGGTTGTGAACACACAGGTTGCAAGTCTCTTATGGCGGGACTTGCAACTGAGTGGATTCACGATGCCTTTGCTGTGCGAATATTCTTTAAGGCTTTTCAACTGTTTTAAGACAAACTCTATGAACTCACCAACCATTGTGTTGACACTTTAGCATGTTTATCTCAGGTTAGTAAGGCGATAGCTAGTGCGTGGAACTTAGAGTCAAGCTGCATATTCTGAAGACTTACGCTTTTATCATTTACCATTCAAAACACTTGTATACATTTATGTATCATACTTTGGAATCTCATGTTTTTAACTTTGAATTCATTAATCGAATGGTAACTTTTCAAAACGTCTCATTTAGAGTTCGTTTTCTATAACTTGTACTTTGTATTATGAAGTAGCACCCCTATGACACAGTCTTCCGCTGCGGTATTTTGGGGGTGTTACATCACATCTCCATTCTTGAAGTTTATGATTAGGTCTTTGTTGGAGGTTTTTTTGGGTGTTTCATCATCATGGTTCATCTTTTGCTGTTTTAACCTATTATCAGTTGTTGGTTAATGATGATGATGTAATGAATATGATGTAAATGTTTATTATTATATATTAATGAATATGATGTTTTAAGCTTAATTTTATTTGTGTATTTAATTATTTTTTTCCTGATTTACTTTATATAAAAAAGTTGGTGTCTTTTCTCTCACACGTAGAGTAGTCAACACAGTATTCTTAACGTAGGTGATTACAAATTAGGGTTTATGTCTAAAATTGGGGTTATTCAATTTCACAATATTCTATTTAAATTAAAGCAGATTATCAGTTTAATTAAGAAGGTGGAATCAATTGTTATGAAAGGATTGCCGATTTTATGTACATGTAATTATAATAAGTGCTGCTGATTATGGATTTGGTTTGTTAAGTTAAATTGTTTATTTCTTTGTTGATTGTGCAAGGGGGTTTCATATGTTGATTTTATGAAAGATGGTTGGAATTTGGAGCTGGAGTTGTTATACAGGTTAAAGTTTTTTTTATTGTTCATAATGTTGGTTTCCAGACCTTATCAATTTCCTATAGTTATACTTTAATTTTAGAATGCTTTCAGTTTCATACACTGATATAGTATTTGTTTTAGGAAGTCGATGGGGTCGGAATTTGAAAACATGTATTCAGAATTAGTTTGATGAATGTTTGGAGATGCGTAATTGTTGGAAGGCTCGATTGGGAATTGTGTGTTATGTCAATGAGCCAATGGATGATGGAACGGTTAGTTTACTTTTTATAGTATTAATTTTGTGATAAACCCTTGTAATGATATACTGCTTTATGTAAAGGAAAATTTGATTTAGTGTGCCTATAGATTTAGTTTTGGCTGAAAGAATGAAGTAAATCTCAGTTTACCATTGAATTTGGTGCTAAGTTATTGAAGAGAGCATTTTTGAATATATAAGTGAGATTTAAGCGAAAAAGGATGTGTCGCATTAGTTTTGCTCTTGTTATGATAGATTTATAGTGTTAATAGTGATAGTGTTAATTGGTTTACAGGTCACAAATTTTTTTGCAAGTTATTTTTTTACAATCTCATAAAGGAAGTTTCAGCTACTTCTTTGATTAGGCTTCATCATTGATCTTGAGTAATTGTAAATGAAAGAAACTCATGTATAATATTTAAAACGAAAATATAATTATTAAGATAAGTTGTTGAAAGTTTCTTTGTAAACAATATTACGGGTTAGACTATTGAATTCACCTTCTTTATCTCCCACCATTAGTATCTTTAGACCATTAGGGGTTGTAACCCTGGACGCTGCTACATAAAGTTTCCCGTGAGTGAACACGGGATTTGGCAGGTAGACGCCTACATGTGTAAGTGACTGCCCTTGACTCTTGTTAATTGTCATTGCATAACATGGTTTCACTGGAAATTGCCTGCGCTTCATTATGAATGGCCAGTGTGTTTGTGTACTTGTCAGTGAAATTCTTGGTATTAAGACGGTTCCAATCTTTGAACCTGTTAGAATTTTGGCACGTAGGACAAACTGGCCTAGATCAGTGATGATTAGCTGTGTTCCATTACACAACCCCTGTGCTTGATTAACATTCCTCAATAGCATTATTACTTCATCTGCACTCTTGTAGGTTATAGTTTTGCCATTTAATTCTTCAAACATGTATGCGTTAATAGCATCAGCGTCATCATTTCTTGGTGTTAGTATTGCTCGTTCTTTGAGATACGCATCTTCAGTTTGTCTAGTAGTAAAGTCAGGAAATGTTTCCTTAACCATCTGAGCAATAGGAGAATTGCATGTTTTGATAATGAAATCCTCGGGAATCTCAATCCAAGTAGGCTCATCTTCCTCTTCTTTTCTTATTGCTGGCAAGTTTCCATCGCCCATCTTTAAAACCCATCTGTTGAATTCCTGCTTGCTTGAATCAATTGAACCATCCGGTGAAATTTCATTTACTCTTATGCTGTGTGTGAGTGTGAAACTTTGCAAAACTTCCAAAAATGTGAACGATTTATGCAGGCCTGCACGATTTCTTGCCTTTTGCCTTTTGGAATGACTGGCAGTATTTGTCTGAAGTCACCTCTAAGTAAGACTGTGAGGCCACCAAAGATGTTTTCTCTTTTTTCTCTGTTTTCATATCCTAATATATCCCTTAACGTTCTGTCCAGAGCTTCAAAAACATACCTGTAGGATAAACATCAAGTCACAAACATGTATTCCATGGTGGTTGTGTGTCGTTGGATTAGAAGAGAGAGAAAGAAAAATGGGAACCTTGAGAGGATGAGAGAAAACTAGAAAGATTAGATTGATTATATGAGAAGGTCCAACCCTCTCCCTTGGTGGGAGAGGGGTATTTATACAACAAATAAAAACGCCCACACCCGGGCTGTGGATCAGGCATACAGTGGGTAAATACGCGTCCTTCTTCCACGGTGTTACTTAAACTAAAACTAACTAAATAATAAACTAACTACGAGCTATCTTAATGTTATTACAACATTTAGGTGATCGAGTCTTTTATAGGAATATTTATATTCCTAACAATCTCCCCCTAAGCGAGGTCACCTTTGAAAATTAAGCTCTTTGATCTTCAAGCATTCTTTAGACTTTGTAGCTCGTAGGTTCTGATTCTTCACTTTCACCACACTTTGTACTTCAAGCAATGATCTTGTGATTTGTGATTCCTTTGGAATGTGTGATCTTTGAGCTTCTTTGAGATCATCAGCCATAGTAAATCTCCAAGCTCATCCTTAGTTGTAATGCCTTCATGTGATGTAGTAACATTAGGACCGTCATGCTCACACCCTTCTGTATTAGGAGACTTTTCATCAAAGTTTCGGAAACGTTGTTAGTATTCTCTTTAACTTTCTTGATCGTCATTGACAGCGCGTAGGATGTGTGAGCATGAGGTATGGATTGACTCGATTCAACTGGAAATAGGAACCATCAACGCCATCTTTATATGTGTCCCTGAATTAAAATAGTTAGCAATAAAGATAGAGAACGAATATGGCTTTGTCATTCGTTCTGCGAGGACAGACTACCCTCCGGTTTTGTGAAAACCGACCTGTGATCAGGTAGAGTCTCTGTTAAAGAAGACTCTCCTTGACAGGAATTTCTGGCTTGTAGTAATGAATCTTCCAAAGAATCCACTTAGGAATCTTCATACTAAGCATGTTCTCATACCGGAACGTCTCAAAGCAGACAGCATGATAGAGTGAATCGGTGAATTTATATTCACGTATTGATGAGAAATAGATTTATAGAAATCACTCGCGTGTCACTTAATAAACATTTTTGAGACACGACGAGAGTTTTATACTTTGAATCACATTTCCAACAAAAATACTTTTGTTTGAAAGATTATACACAATAAATGTGCTCGAAAATGAGTAGGTGAGCACACTGAAAGGTTTTTGCAAAAGTATCTGTCAATCCGTGTCCTGGAACAAGTTTGATTCATTGATGAATCGCACCATCGTTGCTTTCCAGTTGTCACTTGATCATTGATCCACTATGGATCTTACATGTCACCTACCAAGATCTTGAGTGATGTTCGCTCTAGAAGGATTTCCATCTTCATTGTGAATATTTTCATATCACTCGGATGTTCTGGCAATACCACAAGGATAATGCGTAGGACTCTAAATATTTTATCTTATTTTTCACATTGTGTGAAACAATAAGCATATTTGGAAGTGTGTCCTATTGAGATTTATGGATGATCTCTTTGGCTCTAGACTCAGTAGTGCATTTTGATCCGCTCCTGGAGACTGAGGAGGCGTCTCCTGTTTTAGGTATCAACATAGCTCGCAATGAGAGGTCGATACATTGCACAGGGTTCCCTGTGAGAATGAAACAAGCTCTTTTAAGAGAACTTGAGTGGTTGGGAAGTTTAGTGCAGTGCGTCACTGGGTCCATGACGTCTTGTCGTCAATACCAGTGTTATCTTAGTAACCACTAGTAGCATATGAAGTTGAACCCGGTTTCTGCCCTAAGGTTGAATATTTGGAAGGCTATTTCTTTTCACCCTTTTAACATTTCATTTCTTTTTCATTCTTCAACCCCTTCAGTGCTTACCGAGACTTCATCAGTGGAAACTTGTTGGGTTTGTTCCAGTCCTAGCACTATCTCAGTCTGCACTCTTCCCTTTATCACTTTTCTCTTTTTTTTTCAACCATTCCTAAGGACTTCTAATCTATCTATGAATTGTCCCTGTGAAGATCCTTCCGGTTCTGGTGGATCATGGGAACTCATACCTAACCTTAACCATCTTTATAACTCCGTGCATAAAGATAAATGGTCGGTCTTTGGTATTACTTCCACAAACGCCTTTTGCTCCCCCTCAATATGTGCATCGATATTCGAAAGATTTTAGCACATATGTGGGAGCCTATTATTGAATCCAAAAGATCACATTTGATTATCAGATTTCACATTTAAATCACATTCTCTCCCCCGATCAAAAATTTCAAATCTTTCGAGATTTTGGATCTCAATTGATTTAAATAAGTTAGAAAGCGTTTGGGAGAGAAATGCGATCAGTTTTAATATTTTTTGATAAAAGGAACCTTTTTCTTGCTCCCCCTCTATCTGTGAGGGAGGTTGTTATGTGTCAGAATTGATGAGTTTACAAAAGATTTGAAGTTTTAACGAAAACTCTTTGAAAATTTCTCATTCTGACACATAACCATCACAAAGTTTATTATTGCAAGGTATTTGTACAAAGTGTGGAGAGTTTTGATGATACATAAAATTTTGAGAAATCACTCTCCCCCTCAATCAATGACGGATGTTAAAACTTAAATAAGTGATGTCATTGATTGAGTGAAAAAATTTATCAAAACTTGAGTTCAAATTGATTTGCAAACAAAATCTCATGGTACCACCAAGTTTTGCACAAATACTTTCCGGAAAAATCATAAAAGGGAAAGTATTGACGATAAAAAATAAAATTTATCTTCTTTATCAAGAAATAATGCACTGAAGCGTACATTAGATCGAGGAAACATGGATATAAAGTAATCCATGCCCAGGTGAACTTCACCCGGTAAAGGAACAACCGTCTTTTTGGCGAAGTGTTTTCCCCATTTTGAAAAACGGGTTGCTATCTAAAGTAATAGCAAGCCATAGTTTTGAAGTCCGGGTTACAGCCTGAAATGACTGCAAGCCATTATTTTGAAGTCCGGGTTGCAACCTGAGATGACTGCAAGCCATAGTTTTGATGAATGTTTTGAGAAATGACATGTTTTAGAAAAAAACTTTATTTGAAACCGAAAAACTCTTGCTCAAGCATATGTATGATTCCGTGTCATTATTGAATGACATTTCTAGAAACGTACATAATATTGATTACACAAGAGACATGTCGTGAGAAGAATATTTTTAGGATTTTAAAGATTTTAAAGATTTTTCAGATTTTTATGGTTTTTATAGGTTTTATATTTTTCTATTTTCTTTTTGATTTAATCTATGTACAAAGGATATGAGAAACCAATCCTTCAATCTTCATTCTCTTCTTGGAGTGACTTAAGAGTTTCTGGAGTGAGGCTCTTCATCCCAAGTCGTGGAAGGATGAACTGGAATCTTTCTCGAGAAAGAGCCTTAGTAAATATATCAGCCAGCTGAAACTCTGTCCTCACAAAGTAGTTTTCCACTATCCCTTTCTCCATTTGTTCTCTGATGAAGTGATGACGAATGTCAATATGCTTGGCTCTGGAGTGCTGGACATTGTTGCAACACAGGGCAATGGCGCTTTTGTTATCACAATACATTGGGATTTTGTTGAAGTCATACCTATAATCTGATAGCTTTGATCTCATCCAAAAAATTTGAGCACAGCACGAGGACATGGCAATGTATTCAGCTTCTAGGGATGATATCGAAGTGCACATCTGCTTTTTGGATGACCAGCTTACAAGTTTCTTACCCAAGAATTGAGCACCTCCTGAAGTACTTCTGCGAGTATCTTGACACCCCGCATGATCAGCATCTGAGTAGGCCGTAAGAGCCATTTCATTGCCCTTAGGGTACCAGAGACCCATGTGAATTGTCCCTTGGAGATACTTGAATATTCTCTTGACTGCTTCCAAGTGCTTTTTGGTGGCTTGGATTGATATCTGGCACACATGCATACTACGAAAAGAAGGTCTGGCCTACTTGCTACGAGGTACATGAAAGATCCAATCATGCTTCTGTATTTGGTCTAATCAACAGATACTCCTGCAGAGTCGTCATCAAGTTTGGATCTTTCAACCATGGGTGTATCAACCGTGTCACTTGAATCAAAACCAAACTTCTTAAGGATGTCACTAGCATATTTGGCTTGATTAATAAAGATGTCGCTCGGGTTTTGTGAGATCTGTAACCCCAAGAAGAAAAACATTTGTCCCATCATAGACATTTGAAACTTGGAACTCATTTCCTTAGCAATGCGATCACATTCATTGGAATCTGATGACGCAAAGATAATATCATCAACATAAATTTGAACGTGAAGTAGGTTGTTTCTAGTCTTCCTAGTGAACAAGGTAGGATCAACTACACCCTTGGTAAATCGATTTGCAAGGAGAAACTTGGATAGTGTGTCGTACCAAGCTCTATGAGCCTGTTTAAGACCATAGAGTGCCTTCTTTAAACGATATACATGATTTGGTCTTTCAGGGTCCACGAAACCTTCAGGCTGAGTAACATAGACCACGTCTTTTAATTCCCCATTCAGGAAGGCAGTCTTAACATCCATTTGATAAACAATCATGTTACTGCTGGCAGCATTGGCAAGAAAGATTCTAATGGCCTCGATACGAGCAACAAGTGCAAACGATTCTTCAAAGTCAATACCCTCTTGTTGACTGTATCCCTTAGCAACAAGTTGAGCCTTGTTTTTCAACACATCACCATGCTCATCAAGCTTTACTTTGAAAATCCATTTGAGAGCAATGATCATTGCGCATTTAGGTGGTGGTACTAATTCCCATACATCAAGGCGATCAAACTCATGGATTTCTTCTTGCATTGCAGTGAACCAAGATACTTTAATCAGAGCATCCTTGAAGTCTCTGGGTTCGATTTTGGACAAGACGGAGTTGAAGAAGCACCACAAGGCATCAGTGGTAAGTTGTTTTCTGGTGGACACAGGTCGTGAGGGATTTCCTATGATGTTCTCAATGGGGTGATTAGTTGTCCATTTTCTGAGATGTTTATGAGGTTGAGGATAGTGAACTGATATAGCATTGTTTGACTCTCCTGAGGATGATGTTTCGTTGGAGGATTCAAGTGCAAAAACATTTTCAAATGGTTCTTCCTCAGGTGGAGCAAAAGGATTAACTTCCCATGATTTTTCAGATGTCACTCCTTGGTGCTCAGAAGACGATTGTATATTTGATTCATTTTGAAAGATGCTACATTCTAGTGCATCCAGATCAAGAGAGATGGAGGTAGATGGACCATTTGTGTCATGAGGTGCATTTACAGCCAAAATATTAGGTTAAGCAGCCGGCTGTACCGGTTCATGAGGTGGATGTGACTCAAAGTACTCGTCAAACATAGGATCAAATAGCGTCTTCAATTCTTCACATGTGGGAGGAACATAGGGAGTGACATGGTTGGAGTTCTGTACAAGTCCCGAACTTATTGGTCCAGGAGATAAAAGATTATGTGAGGGTCCATAACTGGTGTGTCCTGAAGCCGTATGCTCTGTCAGCTCATCAAACGTGACATGGATTGTTTCTATGATTCGTCGGGTTCTTTTGTTGTAGATTCGGTACCCTTTTTGATCTGGCGCATATCCGACGAATACCCCAATATCAGCCTTAGCTTTAAGCTTCCCTAAGTCTTCACTGTCGTTAGTTGGATAGTACAGGGCACCAAACACACAAAGAAAGGAGAGATCAGGCTTTTTGAGATGCACCAGCTCATAAGGTGTCTTGTTATGGAGAGGATGTATCAATGACCAATTTTGAGTGTAACATGCAGTAGCTATAGCTTCATCCCATATAAACATTGGTGTCTTTGAGAATATCAGCATAGTGTGAGCAGCTTCAACTAGTGTGCGATTCCATCTTTCAACAACTCCATTTTGTTGAGGAGTTCGAGGAATACTCTTCTGATGACTGATGCCGATACTTTCATAAAATTGAGTGAGTTGTTGGTTAACAAACTCAGTTCCATTTTCAGTGCGAATGATTCTAACGGTTTTGTTGAGCCTTACTTGCAACTGCTTGATTATTTTGATGATGATTTCGGGAGTTTCATCCTTGGATCTTAAAAACTTCACACATGTAAATCGTGAGTAATCATCCACAATAACAAGAATATATCTTTTCCCATTGAAGCTTTGCACTCTCATGGGTCCGCACAGATCCATGTGAAGGGTATAGAGCACTTTAGTGTTGGAGTTGGTGGGTTTTGGTTTGTGAGTGTGCTTCTTGCTTTTACCCAATTGACATGCAGAGCAAAGATGGTCTTTTTCATACTTCAATCTGGGCATGCCTCGAACAAGATCTTTGAGAGAAAGTTCATTAATGGTGCCAAAGTTCAAATGGTTCAAACGACGGCGCCATAACCATGATTTGCTCTTCGAGGCCTTAGAGAGTAAACAAATAGGAGAGGACCGCATCATGTCTTCGATAGAGATAGTATACAAATTAGTACCATGACTTCCTTTAAGAAGATCAAATCCATCCAATTCTCTAACAAAACATGTATGTTTTCTGAAGGCCACTTCGAGATCGGCATCACAAAATTGTCCAACAGAGAATAGATTGTGCCCAAGTCCTTCCACATAGTAAACTCTAGAAATAATGCTATCACCAAACACATAATCACCGTACCCTATAATGGCTCCAAATTGGTCGTTTCCGAATCTAACTGTCCCTATAAACTTTTTCACAGAATTTTTGAGCCGAGAGCGATCCCCAGTCATATGTTTTGAGCAGCCTGAGTTGAAATACCACATGACGATTTGTACGACCTGCATTTGAAACCAGACATATATAGATAAATGAAAAACATGGATCCCCAAGTGTAATTGGGATCCAATAGGTTAGCACACGCATACTTAAGAGATGCAGGATTAGTATTTTCATTGGCTCTCACAGATGAACCGATACTAGTGGATGCTACTGACTTAATATCAAGGCATTGAGTCACTAAAGGGAATTTTCTAGCAGTTTCCTTCCATTTCTTACCCGCTAAAGACTTAGGATCGGGCATATTTGTCAATGGGCATTGGCTTCCTAAAGTGAACTTTCTTCCAGTAGGTTGACATTGGTAAAAACTTTTCTTGTTGCTTTCCAAGTATGGTTTTCCAGTTTGTGTGTCTTAGCAAACTTAACTGAGGATTTATAAGAAGAATTCAAAAATGACACAACACATTCATCATGATTACCAAAAATTAAACAACCATTACAAGTCTTACAAGTAGCATTAGAATTCGAATTAATTACAGTACGCTTAACGCAAATACTAGAGTCAACACGATTCTTTTCACTCAAATCAATCTTATTGTTCCTAAGGTGGTCTTCTACTTTCTTCCCTTGATCACTCTTAGCAAGCGAAGTCCTATCATTCCTTGTAATGCCTTTAGGCTTTGACACGCTAGCTTTAGTGACACTGATTACTCCTGTAGAATTGACGATGGGAACATTAGATTGTTGCATAGTTGTTAGGTTTCTAGGTGGTGATGTGCCATGATCAGAACTAGCCAAAGGTATATCAAACGTAACATGCTTTTTCGAACTCTTAGGTAATGATGTGCCCTTTCTGTCTCGCATGTTGGGAACTTTGGGGCACGTACCTATGGCATATTCTAACAATTCTTGTGACCATTTGGTGAGAAAGCTAAGGTCTGATAATATGTTATCAGAGGGTCTCACCATCCTATCTTCTTTAATGGTCTCACAAGTCAAATCAAGGCAATCATTAGGATGTCTAAGGTAATCACTATGGACTAACTCATTGTTCCTAAGTGGAAGCGGTATGAACACAGCCTCACATGCATAATTTTTACAATCACAGACCTTTGAATTAATATGGTCACTTGCACTGACCGGTATCTTCCCTTTCACCTTGGTCTTTAGATTCTCAATTTCATTTATCAAAGAAGTTATATTTTCATTGGTTTTATCACGAGTGATCTTAATTGAATCATATAACTCTTTGTAATATTGTTTAACTTTGGAATTTTCAGCTTGAAAACAATCATTTTCATGTTTGAGTTTGTTGATCATGTTTTGAAGTTGAAAACTCTGAAAATCTGCAGACAGAGGTTTATGGGTGTCGATCACATCATACATGGGAGATTTCATTTAGGCAATTTGAGTCCTCAATTTCCTAATCGTGTTAGTGTGAGCTTGAATTTTTTCATCCCTTTTTGCCAATTCAAAATATGTATCAAATTTAGGAACATCAGAAGATGCCTTAGCCTTTGATAATTTAACCCTTTCTTCTAAATGTTGATATTTTAATTGCAGGTTAAGATTATCAACTTCTAGTTTAGAAAAGTGTTTGACCATGTTGTCGTGATTATCATTTTGAATTTTTTCATGCAGTTTCAAATTCTCCCCCTCAAGCTCAACAACACGATTTTGGAGATCATTCAAAGGAATAGACATTTCATGAAAATGACAAGCATTTATCGAAGAATCAGTAACAGTATAGAACACATCTTGAGAAATACATTTAGCAATCATATTGTCATTCATGATAAGAATATTTTTCCTAGCTATCTCACTATGCTAAAGATCTATTGCAGTTTGTTTCCCCTTATTTTCCATATTTTTAAACACCTCTTTCATTTCTTTTAGTTCAACATCAAGAGGCTGACGTAAACCCTCAAAGTGTTCTTTGATTAGTTTAAAAAACAGGATGGCTTCAGTTAAGTAACACTCTTTGGTAAGCTCAAATCCCCGTTCACCCTCAGTGATTCCCGTTGGTGTGATTCTCTTTTTGCATGTTTTATCAAAATCAGTGAACATTTGACAAATGACATATATGCTAATAAGAGTTTTACATTGCGTGGGAAGTGACAACTGAACTAAGTGCATTGGTGTATTGGGAGGATACACCGTTGGGGCAGCTAACTTTTGAGGTGTCTTGGCCTTAAGTTCCTCAGCTTTCATTTTCTCAACATCTAATGGCCAAAATACATGTTATGGTGTTAACTTAGTTTGAGGTGCAAACACAGTCACTCGGTTTTGTTCATAATAGTCATGGGGCTTAACAATGACATGGTGTTTAATGCACTTAGGATCCTTCATTTTATTATCAAATCTTTCTCTATTGGCAGACTCAAGATCATCTAGTTCTTTATCAGACCAACTATTTGGAGGGTCATGATTGGGAGTAAGCATAACCTTAGCATCATAAAGGGCAGGTTGAGAGGCTCTAACGCTCTTAAGGAAGTTAGTTTTAGGCAACCCTAAGTCCTTATCACTGTGCTTATTGATGTGTGGGAATTGCACCAGGCTTTACCTCTCGAGGGATCTCGAGAAGCTTACAACCCCCACCAGGCAGTGTACCTTATGCAGGCCGTCACAAAGATTACTCTTGACGCCCTTCTCTTGACGCCTTCAGGTTTTATCTGGGTCGTCATGGATTTTACTCCTGACGCCGTCACAATTTCCTTCTTGACGCCGTCAGGTACTGTTCTCAGCATGGAAAATTAAGTCTTTGCCGTTTTCTTCACTTTTATGCTCCAAAAACGTCCAAAATGCTTCCTTTTCCAGAATTCACTCTCAAAGTACCTAAAATCACAAAAGGAACGATTTAGGGCAATATTTGATCATAAATTCAATGCCGGGCTTAAATGACCCCCTAAAAACGGTTCATTTTTCGCCTCATCATATACCCTTACACTTGAGATTTGCTTGTCCTCAAGCAAATGCGCTTTTATTCTAGTCAAAATACAAGTTAGGGGTCATTTAACATTAATATAAAATTAATTATAGCAATTAATCGTTCCACTAAAGACCAAAGACAAGCACGGAGGTCATATACTAGCACCTCACAAATAGTGTTTAGATACTCACATCTCTCGGGTGTAATAAAGTATATATCACAATATAGAAATGGAAAACATCTCTCACTACCTGTCATAGCAAAATAGATTACATAGGCTTGGGAAAGGATCAAACCTCCACTACATGGCATAAGCACCTAGGATAAACTATCAAAGAGGTCTTTTAAATGGTTGTAACGTTAGGTGTAGGGGTATTGAATACACGGTTTTGTTGGATATAGGCAGTCTTTACTGGTGGCGAGTTAACAATCTTGGTTAATTACATGTACAATATGGCGTTGCTAAGCCAAGACTAGACTCGACTTAAGCTAATAAATCAAAAATAACAAAAACATAAAATGAATATAGAATGAAAAGGGATGGTAGTCCGTATGTTTTTCTCTTTTCTTTTTTCTATTTTTTTTTTTTTTTTTTTTTTTTTTGCATACACTTTTACCCTACCATCCAAAATAATACATCATAGGGAATGTAAATTCTCCTTACACTTGAATTTTTACATACTTTACAATAAACTAATCTAATGACTCGAATTAAGAAAATCAAAACACTTGGAGCACTTTTTAAAATAAACGTACATATGGGGGTAATAATATGATGTTCTTCCCCATTACTCCATAAAATAAGTACTTTACCCATGAGTCCTAATCGTCCCAAGACAATATGTACAAGGATATGACTCGACTTAGCAACCATGTAATCAATTAGATAATTAACTTAGGGTTTAACAAATAACTATAATGCACTAAAGATAAGTGCATACACGGAAGGCTAAGGCGATTTGGGTGTACATTTAAGTGGGGTGTAACAAATTCTTCCTTTAAGTAAGATATACTTAAAGTTAGAAACGAAAAGATAGGCTCGGAGGGGTGTACTAGGGGTTTCGTGTACTAAAGATGAGTACAACGCTAAGGGTGTGGGAAAAATTAATAGACTTAACTAGCCAAGTAATATGACTTAAATGGTCAAGTAATTATGATACGGGTTTAATACAAGGGTGATCCTAATGCCTCTTATCATGTAGTAAATCCTACCACACGAATGTAGTCTCACTAGCGGTCTCGGGATGAATCACTAACGCAAGTTCTAGAATCTAAATGCTACCGGTACACTCATAAGCACTAATAGCAAATGTTTTTCCTATCAAATCTAAAGGCGAACCTCACATATATGGGTGGAAAATTTTTCTGAATAGTACGGTTATGTGCTGGTCATACAATCTCCTATCCAAGAGACGCTTGCTATGGCTAAAGTTTCACTCCTAAATGTTTTAAAAAAATTTAAATTTGGCGCTAAAATTACACTAACAAGTATTTCTCATAGTTTTATTACACACCTACCATCAAACAAACAAACTCAAGCGAAAGTGTATCTGTAAGGTATCATCATTTTACCCTCCCCTTACACTTAGGATGAACATTGTCCCCAATGTTCAAGTAAAGAATGTAAAAGTGAAATAAGTAAAACGAATGAAATCAAATACTCCCCTGATTCGCTCGGTATGGATAATAAGGTGGCCAGGTTAGATCTTCCTCCAAGAAAATGAACAATCAAAGCTTCCCTTCCAGAATATAAATCATCTTCTTGTCATACATAACCTGTAAAACCTGAGAAAACAGACAAGGCAACTTCGCATAAAATCGGCGGCAATCTATATATGCTAACAAATCCTAGAAAACAAAATAAGATATAATGCTTGTGGAATGATGTTTGCAGATTTCCTGGAGATTATAAAACTAAAGATTCAACAAAAACTTTAAGACTCCGTTAGAAAAACAAAACTGGTAAAATTTCCAGAATTTTACACGTGACGCCGTCAAGAGTAAACTTGTGACGCCGTCAGAAGTGATCTGCAGAAATTCTTATGTTAAGTTTTCGGAAAATTTCTGGAAAAACTTCATCCTACTTCCTGGAAAATCCTGCAAAACATCATTATGACTCGATACAAGCATTTGACTCTAACAAATATGAATATACATGTTCACTTAATATTATGGAGAATCATGATCGGTTTTGTTTCTTAAAAACATATTTGGGGTTTCCCCTTACACTTATCTTTTACAAAATATCTTTGGATGAAGTTAACACTAAGCCAAACAACAAAAGAAAGTATTTTCATCATTTTAGTTTTGAAACATGATCTACCAACAATAAAAATAAAGCATGGATACGGAAGCAAATAACAAACAAACAAAAATAAAAATCACACAAAACATGGGTTGCCTCCCAAGAAGCGCTTTTCTTTATTTACGAGTCTTGTAGCTAGACTCAAGGTCACGGGTTATCGTGTGTCGCTTATGCTCACATAACCAAGCGTGAGCCATCTAATAGTCGCCTCATCTTTCTTATAATCATCTCATAACTCTAAACATCCGCGATAGTACCTTTTATTCTTTTCATGAGTATATTTAAGCCCTTTTCTCTTATCATTCTCACTTAGCATTTCTATGGGCGGATACCTACTACACTTCTCCATGGAAAAATCCTTGAACCTAGGGTGTGCACGGGGCATTTGGTAGACAAAATCTTCATCCCCATCCGAGAATGTAATTAACCCTTCCATAAGTTTTTCATCAAGGTTGGTCAACCTTTTGAAAGGTTTTCCAAACACAACTTGGGTTAACTTACTATCAATAAATTCTCCCAAATTCTCCATAACCATGAACTCAACAAGATAAACGAAGCTTCCTACAAACACATGCAATGACATTGCCCTAGCAATAACATTATCTCCTTTGTATTCTAACTCATCTACCATGATTTTATTATATTCACTACGCGAGATTATGTTCATTGGGAGAGATGAGTTAAGGTAGGCATTAAAACTCCTAAATCCAATCTTACAAGGAAATTGCATATTGAATGAGCCATCACTCTCAATCCTTGTTCTAGGGTCGACATACCTAAGAAGGTTCACTTCATCTTCCATCCTATCCTCATTAATCACATCACCATCATCTAGATCCTCATCAGAGTCTGAATAGTCAAAAGGACTAGCCCTATGGTCATTATCATGGTCAGACTCCTCCATTTCAGAATTATTGTCAAAGTGGTGGTTAGGCGATAGGTTAGGTGGGTTCTCATTTTCAACTAAAGGGATTGGGGCGGGCATTTGGAAAATCCTACGACGAAAAACACGAATAACAGGAATCAAACGATCAACGTTATTGTTATCCATCGAGTTAGTTTACGAACAAAGGAAACAAAGAAATAAGAGACTAAAGAGAACCTAAAAATAAAAATAAAATCTTACTAAAAAGGAATCTAGCAAGTAGACCTAATAAAAAGAAATCCTAACCTAGACTATAACTATTCCCCGAGCTGCGGCGCCTAAAACTTGATGCGTGGGAATTGCACCAGGCTTTACCTCTCGAGGGATCTCGAGAAGCTTACAACCCCCACAAGGAAGTGTACCTGATCGTTGTAGTACATTATATTGACAAGTACCGGGGGATTGATCGTTCAGCTAGGAATAGTGTGCTAGGATTAGAAAACCTAAAGACTAGGTCTAGAGATGAGGGATGATACTTTTTGTATTTTTTTAGTTTTTATAAAAGCAATTAAAAATCTCGGTTTGAAGGAGTTGGGCAGAATTAGTTGCTAGTCAACTAACCCAATTACTAAGATGCAATCAAAATAAAATACTAGAAATGAAAATAAACTAAATTAAGATAGAGGTGTGAACAATATATGGGAGAATTGTGTTTACTTAGATTTCACTACTCCCTAAATATCTTTTACAGGTTAATTACTTGTTACAGTTGCGTGGATGACGGATTGTATTCCTTAATACCATTCATGGGGTGGCGTACTTACTTCCCCAATCCTATAAGCGCCTACTTCACTCCTATGTCGAGCCGGCTAAGAAGCTCCTAACATGGGATCACTAGAATTTGCTCATGCATTAAATACAATCATAAAAACCTAGTACACATCGGTTCATGTTTCTTAAGACGTTCAAGCAAGTTACACAATGGAGATCTGCCAGTTTTCTTAAGCCTAACATTGAAATCATTCATCCAATACAACTATAAACAAGCAATCAACCTATAATCAACATCTAGGTTTCATTACATCTAAGCAAACACATGAAAGATCTAGCCTAGCATGTTGAAATCAAGACAAGCATAAGATATATTCAAACAACACATAGACATATTGAATGAATTGAAAGAGGACTTATCTTAATTGAACATGAAAGGTTTCAAGGGGTGAAAAATCTTGAAAATACTGTTACAAACGACCTAGGGTTTATTAGGTTCGGCCCTAGTATTCTCCACACAAGTTCATTTTTTAATGAATGAAAAATAGAAAAGTATATATAGATTTTGTGAGGTGACGGCGTCAAGAGCAAATGTCTGACGCCGTCATTTCGCCGCCAAATAAATTCTCGGACTGCCTAGATCCGGGTTTGACGCCATCACGTATACTCCTTATGCAGGCCGTCACAAAGATTACTCTTGACGCCCTTCTCTTGACGCCTTCAAGTTTTCTCTGGGTCGTCATGGATTTTACTCCTGACGCCGTCACAATTTCCTTCTTGACGCCGTCAGGTACTGTTCTCAGCATGGAAAATTAAGTCTTTGCCGTTTTCTTCACTTTTATGCTCTAAAAATGTCCAAATTCCTTCCTTTTCCAGAATTCACTCCCAAAGTACCTAAAATCACAAAAGGAACGATTTAGGGCAATATTTGATCAAATAAATTCAATTCCGGGCTTAAATGACCCCCTAAAAACGGTTCATTTTTTGCCTCATCATTTATCCCGTAGTTTAGTGTGTTTTTCAATCATTTGAGCTGTTTGACTGGTTTGGCCTTGGATATACAACTTGTTTTCAAGTTTGTTTTTGAATTGCTTAAGGTTGGTGATTGGCTCCAAACGGTCAACCTAAATTGACCAGGTGATGGTCAACAAGGTCAAACAGCCTAGAGCCAATACTCCGCGGAATATAGGGTTTCCCCGGGTCGTTATGTCCCGACGAGGTGTGATGGTTATAAAACGGGCTTGTGATCGGGTGAATTTGGATAGGAAGGGGTATAAGAGAGTTGTGATGATTACACTACTGGAATATAAAAGATAATAGCTTAAATACACTACATTAACAAGACTGCAAAGTTGGAAAACCCAGAAACGTTTAAAACTAAAAACGCGTACGTTATATTTAAATTTACGTTAACGTACGAGATAAAACGTGAGTTTTGGTAAAATAAAATACTTACAAAGATGAAAATCACATTTTTACAATCCTAATAATAAAATAAACTTTTTAGAAAATTAAAATTATTTTTTATACTATTTAATTAATTATTATTAATTAATTACTATTTTCTAATTACTTATTAATTATTTAAATTAACCTAAATTATAACTAATTATGAAATTACACTAAAAATATGAAAAATAAATTTGGAAAAATCTAAAATATTATAAAACTAATTTTCAAACTTAAAATATATTTTTCATACTTTTTATATAATTACTATTAATTAAAAACTAATTTAAACTAATTAAAATTACACTAAATAATAGGAAAATGTAAAATAAGCTTAGAAAAATAAAATTAAAACTTAGAAAAATCTAAAACAATATAAAACTAATTTTAAAACAGAAATATTTTTAAGACTATTTAAATAATTACTATTAATTATTAACAAATTATTAATTAATAAAAACTAATATTAATTATTAAAAATACTAAATGAAAAGAGAAAAATATGAAAAAATTACATAAATTATTTTACAACTACAGGAACTTAGGAAAATTATAAAAACAGAAAGTGCTTAATAAAAATAAGCAATAAGCTTCTTAAATAGAAGCTATCACTTTCATAAAATTGAGCTTTTTTGGTTTTTCTTTTTACAAAACTATTTAAATACTTGAAATAACAAACTTTAATGAAGGAAGTTTGGCTAGATATAAAAAATAAGCACAATGGGATCTAAAATGCTTAATAGACTTTAACTTACAAGCTTATTAGGACTTTTAGCAGTTTGAATAAGCTTATAAGAAGCCACACAGAACTAACCATAGGTCAAATAAGCTGTAATGAGGATGGGTGTACTTGAAAGAAGCAGGAACAAGCAAATAAGTACAATTAATAAGCCAAAAATCCAAATAAGCAATCCCAATACCCACAGCAACAAGCAGCCCTGCAGTTAACTTTAAAGGCTATATCAGCTTATGAAATAAGCTGATAAGTTCAATATAAGGACTGAGGTAGCTAGATGGGTTGGTGGGCTTTCCAAAAAGCCTAAACTCACCCTCTGGGACCCACTATTGAAGGTAGGGAGGGCATGGAAATTTGATACAAAATCTGAGTTGTGGTGCAGAGCATACACCTTGCCCTGCAGCCCACTTTGAGTACCAAAAAGCCAATCAGGAAAAAATCTGAAAAATAAGAAATCTATGGATTCCTAGAGATTAGATGAGACACTAAAACATGTAAAAACCACAAGTCTTGAAACTAAACATAAAAATCACAAGAATTCTTGCAAATTTTGGTAAAAGTGAGAAAATGCAATTTTGACTTTTATAAAATTTACTCTAGTTTGACTTTTGTGAAATTCTACAGATCCTAATTAACTTAATAAGTTATAATAAGCTACAAGTAACTTAAATTAAGCTTAAACACCTACTTATGCATTGATATGATGGGATTACACATCCTAGGACCTAACAGTTAACACATGATGGTAAATCAACAAGCATTTTGACTTTTGGTGACTTAAAACCAAAGTTTTATGGTGAATTTAACTTATTAAGACCTAAACTAACATACTGCAATAACAATCAATAACAACAAAAGCCCTGAACCTATGGGAACAGGTTATCCCAAACACCCCTTTACAAATATGAATCTGTGATTTTCACTACAAGAGACTGAGATAGACCATAATATTGATTGATAATTACATAACATGACATAATAAACTGAAATGAACTCATAAATTCTAATCTTAACACTAAATGACCACTCTAACAATTTATGCTTATCATAGGCAGCTATGACTAAAATTGAGCACAAAGATTTTTAATGAACTACCACATGATTTTAAGCAATAATATTATCTAAGTACACTAAATGAGCAGAGAACACCACAAATAAGTACTTATCAAGTACTGCTATAGTGAAATTCCAAAATGTGATAAAAATGCTTACAATTGATCCAGGCTTAGAAACAGAGAACCAAGATCTAATTAACCAACCTACAGCTTCCTAACAAGCTTCTAAACCAAATCCTTCCATTATCATCCCTGCTCCAATCTCCTTCCTCTCTTCTTTTTGATTTTTTTGATTTACTAACTATTTATTTGTTATTTTTGAGTAATTTTGTTTTTCTTGACTAAGCTGAACCCAAACTTTGGAAATCTTTTAAATATTAATAAGTAGACCTAAGTGAGCTTAATGGAACAAGAGATAACAACTTTTAATACTTTAAAGTGAACTTGAGATTTTGAGTGAAAATGAGTGAAAACTGAATTTAGCATTAAAGATTGGAATTACTGGATGAAAAATGTTCTTATTACACTGAATACATACAAATTACATCTTAGAAACCAAAAAAAACACTGGAAATTTAAAAATTAACTAAGTCGACATTTAAAACTACATTACACTACTACATAAGCTAACTAACTTCTCTCTTCTACTTTTTCCTTGACTTAAATAGCTCCTGGAAGTCTTCTTTATCTTTCCCACACTTAATTTGGACCCTTGGATACTTGGAATCAATCCTAGCCGTTTAAAATTGTTTGGCGGGAAAAGTCCAATTGGCAGATTTGGGGTAACTTGGAGTGATATATGGGCATTGAATGGGTTTTGGATGTATTAGGTAAGTCAAGGGGACAAATTATGGAGAAGTTGAGGTGGAGGAGGGGGAAGGTGAAGTGTTGGTTTGGGTTTGCAGTCAAGTGGGGGTGAAGGAGATGGTGGGTTGACTTGTGTTGACTGGGAAGTAATATAAAACGAGGGTGTGTAATTTTGGGGAGTGGGCTGGGTAAACAAAATGGGCCAAGGATTTCTAGATCAGGCTTTGTAAAAGGGGTGGTGATTGGATTGGTTTATATTACAAAGGGTTGTTTGGTTTAAGTATATATCACAAGGACCCAAAATGTAATTTCTGAAAAGACGGGGGACTGAAAATGTAAATCCTTCAAAGTTATCACAAGGATCAAAATTGACAACTTTATTAACCCAAGGACCCAAAATGTACTTTTTCATTTTTAAACCACCCAATGACCATTTTTGTAAATTTCCAAACTCCGGGGACTAAACTTGCAATTTCACCAATCTTTCATTCCAAGGACTATTTTTGATACATTTTGATTTTCCAAGGACAAAAATTGATTTTCCTTTCAAAATACCCCACCAGGGACCAAATCTGTCAATTACTGAAACTCCAGGGACCAAACTGTAAATTCTCAAAACTTTTCTAATTTTTCACTAAAGGATAAAATATGACAACTTATGATTGTAAAAACACCTTTGGTGATAATTTTCCACATTTTGAATGACCAGGGACTAATTTTGTAATTTTATGAAAGTTGGGGGACTGAAACTGCCGATTTTGCAAACTTTGTACGTTTTTTATCTGTTTTTGCTCATTTTGCATCTAAAACATATAAAACACAATTTTGAAATATTTTTAGTATTTTGATGCATTTCTGAGTGTTTTTGTATGTTTTGCAGTTCAGATTTGACCAAAAATGAAGAGTGTTTGAGCACTCATCAGTTGGAAAATTCATTTAATAGTTTAGTTTCCTTTTCCTGAAATTCACTTTTTAGAACATTTAAACTATCCTGAATTTCCAGTTTTTCCTTAACAGCATGATCAAGTTGATTTTGAACATATTTTATATCTTGCTTAAGGGCCTCTACCTTTAAGTTTTGCTCAGTTATGTATGCTTGCATTTGCCAATTCATTTTATGTTCACGTTCGGTTAGCTCAAATTTTGCACGTTGTTCATAACACCTAACTTGATCCTTAAGAATATTAATCCTAGTGGTCAGAGTGTCATCGGGAGCAACAACAGTATATTCATCAAGTTCACCCACATAGTCATCAACAATAGATATATCACTAGAAACAATAGAGTCGACGTTGTGCTTTACATATTGTTCATATGATGAGGCGAAAAATGAACCGTTTTTATGGGGTCATTTAAGCCGGAATTGGAATTTATTTGATCAAATATTGCCCTAAATCATTCCTTTTGTGATTTTAGGTACTTTGGGAATGAATTCTGGAAAAGGAAGAATTTTGGACGTTTTTGGAGCATAAAAATGAAGAAAACGGCAAAGACTTAATTTTCCTTGCTGGGAACAGTACCTGACGGCGTCAAGAAGGAAAATATGACGGCGTCAGGAGTAAAATGCATGACGACCCAGAGAAAATGTGACGGCGTCAGAAGTAGGGCATCAAGAGTTATTTTGGTGACGGCCTGGAGCAGAATTACACATGACGGCATCAGACCCAAATCTAGGCAGTCCGAGAACTTTATTGGCGGCAAGATGACGGCGTCAGAAATTTCCTCTTGACGCCGTCACCTCACAAAATCTATATATACTTTTCTATTTTTCATTCATTAAGAGAGGAACTTGTGTGGAGAATACTAGGGCCGAACCTAATAAACCCTAGGTCGTTTGTAACAGTATTTTCAAGGGTTTTCACCCCTTGAAACCCTTCATGTTCAATTAAGATAAGTTTTCTTTCAATTCATTCAATATGTCTATGTGTTGTTCGAATATATCTTACACTTGTCTTGATTACAACATGCTAGGCTAGATCTCTTGTGTGTTTGCTTGGATGTAATGAAACCTAGATGTTGATTATAGGTTGATTGCTTGTTTATAGTTGTAATGGATGAATGATTTCAATGTTAGGCTTAAGAAAACTGGCAGATCTCCATTGTGTAATTGCTTGAACGTCTTAAGAAACATGAACCGATGTGTACTGGGTTTTTATGGTTGTATTTAGTGCATGAGCGAATTCTAGTGATCCCATGTTAGGAGCTTCTTAGCCGGATCGACATAGGAGTGAAGTAGGAGCTTATAGAATTGGAGAAGTAAGTACGCCACCCCATGAATGATATTAAGGAATACAATCCGTCATCCACGCAACTGTAACAAGTAATTAACCGGTAAAAGATATCTAGGGAGTAGTGAAATCTAAGTAAACACCATTCTCCCACATATTGCTCACACCACTAGTTTAAATTAGTTTATTTTCATTATTATTATTTTATTTTGATTGTATCTTAGTTATTGGGTTAGTTGATTAGCAACTAATTCCGCCCATTCTTCCAAAACCCGAGATTTTTACTTGCTTTTTTAAAATATAAAAAAATACAAAAAGAATCATCCCTCACCTCTAGACCTAGTTTGTAGGCTTTCTAATCCTAACGACACTATTCCTGAGTTGAACGATCAATCCCCCGGTACTTGTCACTATACTATACTACAACGATCAGGTACACTGCCTGGTGGGGGTTGTAAGCTTCTCGAGATCCCTCGAGAGGTAAAGCCTGGTGCAATTCCCACGCATCAACAAACTTATTTTTCTAAATGACATACTCCACAAATTATTGGGGTCATTTGCTCTTTATTTTTGTCTTCGTCGTTGATTGATGCTTCGTCATTAATTTCATTTTCTTTCACAGGTTCTGCTTTTAGTGAGCTTTATTCCTCTTATGATCAGAGTCAGTCATAACATACTTGAAAAAGTAAGATTTTCAGAGAACTTTAGTTTATATTTGGGTTTTATATTAGTTATGTTGTTTTCCATTTGCTACATCATTACCTTCTGTTTCCAAATACAGCATCAGTTGGCACCTTGTTTCATTAGATTTTTTTAATTCTACATCGGAATCTTCTAGTTCATCCCTGAAGACAGTAAAACCACATATTACATATGTATGATGTCGGGTAAGGTGATATTCATATCTGTATTGTTTATTGGTTGTAAAGGTTATTGATAACCAACCTTTTTTTTTTCTTAACCTCTGTAGACTTAGAAGGTGTCGCAATTGATGGGTTCTGATATATTTGACTGATAAAGGCGCTAGAACACTCATCCTCAATGGCTGACTCATCTGCGTTCATAGTCCAACATGCGAAATTTTCAACACTGCTTATTGATTGGTCATGATCCGATACCTTTAATGAGGTTTTTGATGCGACAGATCGACTGTTAAATGGGATTGAACAATCACCTTCTACAAACTACCTCATGTGGGTCTATAGCACAACATATGAAGCTTTCAAATATTCCATGATCATAGTAGGTGTGACTCTTGATTTCAAAGATGTGGGTTGTGCCAATGAGGTTGGCTAGTGGTGGTGGCAAGGTCCCACGCTCATCTGAAGGCTATAAAGGAAGGTTAGTAAAAGGGTAACGCGTGAAAATTAAATATGTTTCATACTCACATCGTACTCCATTCACATGAGCGATGATGCCGAAAACTTTACCAACTGAATTGCAGGTTTATCGAAAAGAAAAAACACAGCTTTATCAGTGTTGTCAAACACATCCAACGCGAGCCTAAACCTGTGATATGCATAATTTACAGGTACGTTAGCAATTAGATGTTTTTTGCAGTCCAAATAACATTACATAAGTATAAACTATAATATCACCTAATATCAGGGTTTGTAAATGGCTTTTCACATCCATCGCACCAAAAACCCCCTCCCAATCGGGTTGCACCTTTTTGGCATTGTTCTCCGCCACACGATGGGAATCGCCATCCTTTTTCAGTCCGGATATTGCCGATCGTTGCTTCTAAATGGAAGATTGCAAACTGTAGATGAGCAAGCGTTTAGCAAACGTGCAATGGTATTTTAATATAGGTTTGGGAATATGAGATTATTACTCACATAATTTTTTTGTTTGCATGAGTACATTAAAAGGGTTTTGATCTTTCCATCTTTAGGCATACAATCTTTAACACCACTAACAACAGAAAATTGGTAAAGAAAAATATATTACTGTACTCGCTTTTGAAACCATGCCAATTCATGTACAGTTTTCATTACTCTAACAACGTATCCCAAATCTCTATAAATGCTTACCTAGAGGATGAATTAAACTCCTTGATTGTAGGTATGTTAACTTCGTCAATATCCATGGCTGATGGACTTTTGAATAAATACAACTTTTCTGGAACGGTGTGTACAAATTCAAATTCACACGTTTGACATCATTTATATAGATAAGTTTGAAAGTAATAAAAAACATATTGTAGTAATGTCCTGCACTTGTAGAATTTATGACAATAGGACACATTACTACATGCTTCATTTTCTTGTCAATAAGCAAATCACCTAACCTTCCCCATAATGTTACCCGTACTGCCTGTCCCCTGTTGCATATACATAAACCTCTTAAGCTGGTAAAAGCATCTTGACATTTTAGACAATGTTTATTTTCATTATCCGCATAATAACTGTGCTAACCTATGATTTGATAGGTAGAATTCAAGATTTTTGGAACCGGTCCTGGTGTGGTTCATCCTGGCTATGTCGGTGACATACCCGACTACATTTGAAAGGTAATAGTGTGAGTCTTAAGCCATCAGACCATTTATTGGGAAAAATCATTAGTTATATAAAACCAATACAAACTTACCAATCAGAGATTTGTTCCATGTAGGTTCTATATTGTCAATATCAACCAACTGCAAAGGATACCTAACATACCTATCAGAAATAACCGAAGACTTTCTTAAGCGAGTTTTACCGTCGAATTCAAGCATAAAGGTATTGTTTTTTCTAACGCGATAATTGTCTTTGTTAGCCCGACGACAAAATCTTCTATTGAGAATATACCACCTTTCTCTAACCCATGAAAATTGTGTGCTATAGTTGCCTTGGCAGTGCAGTCGATTATATTGCCCTGCAATAATATTGCATAAAAATCAGATAAAAGTGGAGCAAACAGCGAACAACATATTTAATCATTACCTTTGGATCAGATACAACAAAATCAGTATTCAATAGACGGCCATTTGTAGCTTTGACATCCCACATCATGCAGAGCGTAACAACAATGCTCCCGGCTGAATCAACATCCAACTCATCAAGGAATACCTGGGGAGTTGAACTTCCATGTTTCTCAGCCATTGAATGGAAATATCAAAATGTATGTATGCCCAAATAAATTCATGCAGGTATAATTTATATACACCTGGATTTCTCAACAGCATTTAAGCTCATATAATGAGTGTTTAACTTTTCCATTCAAGGGTCTTTTGGTTCATATTCTTGTAGATATAAAGAACTCAATCATTTTCATAACAGCATTTAAGCTCATATAATGAGTGTTTAATGATTAATAATTTGTAAATGATGAAATATAAAATGAAACTTTAAGGAAATAGTTTGAAGTTTTATAGTCATAGAATATACAAATTTTATCTAGTGCAATACTGCTAAGCATAAGAACATGTACATTTTGCTTTTAGCTAATCGTCATAACATGTATGAGTGCCTATTCCATTTAGCATATGGTTTAAGATATAAAACTTGTAGATCAATTCTTCTTTAAAATTTTCACAATTTAGGTTGTATTCTTGATTTGATTTCTATATATTCCAATATTGTTAAAGTTCTCATTTGTGAACAATATTGATTAAATTTTGTTTTTTTAAATGAATTTCCAATTTCCTTTATTATACAATCAAAGATTTTCGATTTAGTAATTGTTGCTCATACAATAATCGTATGATTTACTTCTGTACGCAATTCCAAACTTCATATAAGTTCACCGGATATTGTTTTTATTAGCATTGATATGAATTAATTGAAGTTCAAACCTTCCTTAAAAATTATAAATTTTATAATGTAGTATTGATACTAAGATTATAAGCAATGTGGAATTCACTTAGACACACTGAAAGGTAAATTCAGTAAAAGTTAGTGGAATTTAGGTGCTGAATATTAATGTCTTATTTTCGTTACAACTTTTATTTGGGGCTTTTTATTTTGCAGATAAATTGTTTATGGATGTTAAATATAGGGTGCACTTAGACGACGTTGAAAAGTAAATTCAGTAAAAGTTAGTGGAATCTAGGTGCTAAATATTAATGTCTTATTTGCGTTACAACTTTCTTAACTAGATCACATATATTGGAATCTGAATTTCAAGCATGACTGGATCACATATATTGGTGTCTGAATTTCAAGCATAGTTGGATCACATATATTGGAGTCTGAATTTCAAGCATGACTGGATCACATATAGTGGAGTATGAATTTAAAGAATAAGGGGAATTTTGTAACTTAATCACCAAACAAAAGTAATATCAAATATTCATTGGGTTTAAAACACCAAAATTATTTTGACATACTCCCACAAACTGTTGGGGTCACTTGCTATTTATTTTCCTAAAAACTTAACGATTAAGATGTGGTTTCGTCGTTGATTGATGCTTCGTCATTAATTTCATTTTCTTTCATAGGTTCTGCTTTTGGTGAGCCTTCTTCCTCTTCTGACTCAGAGTCAGTCATAACATACCTGAAAAAGTAAGATTTACAGAGAACTTTTGTTAATATCTGGGTTTTATATTAGTTATGTTTTTATCCATTTGCTACATCATTACCTTAATCGTTTTTTATTTTCAGATGCAGATTCATCCACACTCTGATCATCATGTGGTAACTCTGTGTTTGAATTTTCCTATTCCATCCTATAATAATGCCATAGTAAATAATGTATTAGTGGTAAAACACTTTCACATGTTACTTCCATAGTATTCAAACTTGGTGATACCGTTTCTTTTTTTCCCCTCCACAAATTTTATTGGAGTAGACAAACTTGGGTCTTTGGACAAAGTCTTTTTTGACAATTTTGTCATAAGAGGGCTTGCAGGTTTGCTTTCTCTTTGCGGAGTGCTTGAACATGTCGGTTCTCCGTGTGCACGGGTAACATTCCAGCATGTGAAGCTCTCAAATGTACCATGTTCAAAATATGAAGATGTCTTGAGTTCAAAAGTGTGAGATGTCCCTATTAGATTTGTTATGGCTTGGGGCAAGTTGAAACCTTGTGCCTATAGCTGAAGGTTAGGAAAAAACCATAATCTCCTTCAAAGTTAATTTATAATTGTGCCCCAGTGTATAATATCTTTCAAATTTAATTTATTATTGTACCTCAATGTCACTTTCCAACAGGGATTCTGGAGAGCACTTCAACAAATCAAGGACGACTTCATCAAACAAAACAATCACAGTTTATGCGGTATGGTCCGATACATCCACTTCAAGCCTGAATCTGTTAACATCGGGTAGCACACATAAGGTAAACAATATTATGTAATTTAATTTAATTCATGGGATTTGCAAGGCTAAAAGCGGTTTACCTTAAAACTGGGTACTCAATGTGTTTTTCACACACATCACACCAAAATCTACCATTCTTTCGGGTGGCACCTTTTTTGCACTTATTGTGAGCACAGGATGGGTAGTTCCATCCTTTTCTAGTTCTAACATTGTTGATCATAACTTTACAGTTGTAGGTCATGGGCTACAAAATGCATATATATTAAATAAAATATAAATTTACCAACATTAGTAAATAAGCAAGTATAAAAATGAAAACTTTACATTGTTTTTCTTATTGCGGCCCCAAATCAACAAATTATCAAGCGTCCCATCTTGTGGCTCTGAGCAATCAACAGGCACTATTGCTTTACCCAATTCCACAGTACTGCAAACAAAATCCATGTTTAACATTAGTAAATGGTGATTGGGTAAAATTACATAGAAACTATTTATTTAGGCTGATCTCATTTCAACTTTTAGATCTATCAATGTAGGGATGTCCTCATTGTCATAAATCAAGGTGGAGGAGCTGCTCGAGAGGTAGACCTTATCTGCACGGAGTTGAAATTGTAATGGAAATTAGCAATAAGGTAACGTGCGCTACAAAACCATATTCTATTGATACTCATTGATATAGAGTTTAGCATTAACAGAAGTTATAACAACAAGACATAAGCCAACATGTTTTGTTTTCTTTTCAATCAGAATGTCACCTAATTCACCCCAAAGCGTGACTCTTATTGATTGGCCCATGTTTTAGGAAATTAAAAAAAGCGGATATTTTAACTCTGGTACTCATTAATGAAAGGAATATTAATTTCTTAATTTGCAAGGACATCAAAATATGGGAAACAAAACACCTCTTGTTAGCCAGATAGAAATCGAGAGTCCTTGAACCACTCTTCTGAATTATTGTCCTACCAACATTTGTAACATATCCTGTGACATCTAGTAGCATCCAATAACATATAGAAAGAGTTTAAATATAACATGGCACAAAAAACCATGTTAGGAAAAAAATGTATAAACAAACAACCTGACCTTTCAGATATTTATTGTTTGTAGGTTCAATTTCATCAAAATCCGCAAGCTCAAAAGGATATCTAACAAAGGCCTTAGGGTTGACAGAAACTTTTCTAATGATTGTGGACCCATCAAATTCAAGAATGAATGGATCCTGCCTAATGATGCGATAGTCATCCTTGTTTGGCTGCACAATGAAATTCTTAATAGAGTAAACACCGCCTTCTTTTAAACCTACAAAATTGTGCACTATCTTGCTCCTTGCATAGCAATTCATCGCCTTACCCTGAAAAACATTGCATCAGTATTCAAAGAATTCAATATTCCCATTTTTTATGCATAATTGTAAATGCAATGTTTACTTACCCTGGCATCACTGACAACGAAATTTGTGCTCAAATACATCCCACTTACTCCATTCACATCCCACATCCTACAGATCATAACAAAAATCATGCCACTAACACCCGCATCAAGCTGTTCCAAAAATAACTCACCATTATGGTCGGCAACATGGATGGATTTGCTACCCAAGACTGGATGGACTTGGAGTTGCTACCTGAAGCTTTGTTAGACATGGTAACTTTTGCTGCAATTCTGTTTTGGAAGCCAAAGATTTTGATGATTATGGTGATACACAGATATTCACATACTATATTTATAGTTAGCTTCATAATCATGTAACTGAAAACCACCATTAATATGAATAGGAAAACACAGGTCTCTTCATATGCATGCATCTATTAACCTTCATTAAGGAGGTTTGTAACCCACATGTCTCTTCATATACAGCTATTCAGGCAGCTATTAACCCCCATTAGGGTGGTTTGTAACCCACGGGTCTCTTCATATGCTGCTACTAATTATTATAAAAAAACTAAAGCCAAAAAACACTCGAAATATCATGAAGAGCATTAGGTTGTTGTACTCTATGCAATCTTGACGCTACCACAATAAATTAGAGGGGACAATCCTATAGTATATTAGATTAGATATTATGATCATAATTGTGGAATCATAATTGTGGCCGGAATTGATACTTTGTTGGTTTAATAATTTTGCATTGTTGCATAGCCAATTTGTGTTATCTATATAGCTATAAACAACCCAGTGTAACCACTTGAGAAGATAGAAGGTGAAACCTCAAACTTTAGACAAGCAAGCCTTAACCACTTGATGCAATGTCATAGGTTTGGCTTAGTTTGGGCATTAGTATCGGATTCAAGTGGAATTTCTAATGTTGTACTACGTAGTAGTTAACTGTGATTGCCTTTATTTGTAAATTCTTTTAGGCAGTTATGTTTCAAACTTTCAATTTGGTTTGTTCACTTGATCATATTACACTATATCGACTGTAGGCTTGCTTTCATTTGTGACATGTAAGATGGGACATCGATATATAAACAACTTGTTTAAAAAAACCATAACACATGGAAAATCATATTTATGTAAATGCCAAAACATATACTCTGTATTTATTTGAATGCCTAATAATTTATGTTAGTTGTATAGTATGTAACCTTTCTCAAAATTCTGACATCACAATTCAAGTAATTACATCATTTAAATATTTCATTTAGCAAATATTTTATGAGTTACAGTTTTCTTTTCCATATTTACGGGAACCTTGTACGTTTTAATTTTAACGACGTTTAAACCTTCCGTTAGACTTATGTCTCATCTTAAGGATTTAAATAGGTTAAGTTGATAACTTTTAACATTTTATAAGTTTTGTATTTTTACGTTACCCGGATTTAAATTTCGTGACATAAGGACGTTACTTTAGTAAATACCAAGATCAAACTATACCGTCTAAATACTAAACTATTGATATGAAACTAGATAATCACCACTTTTATTCTTTTTCTCATTATATCCAACGCAAACACAACAATATTATATGTGTCAAAATCATTTGTGTCTTAGGGTTTATTTGATGAAACTGTACTACTTAGCATTGAACGAATAAAAAGCATTGAAACATTCAAAAGTGTTGAGTCAACATGATTCTGAATAAGAAAACTGTTTGATAAATGTTCTGAATATCACCTCTGAATAAAATAAATTACCATTTAAACCTCGAGTGTGATTTAGTAACAAATAAAGTATTTCGTCGATATATAATGTTCTTTCACTGAATTTAGAGTATAAAAGAAGAATATAAATGTAGCAAAATAATATAAGCTAAATATCTTATCATAATATCATACCTACATAAATTCGAAAATATAAAATTATAAATAAAAACTTAGCCCAATGTTAAGTTTTTTAATTGTATAAAAGTATGATGATGATATGATTGTTGGTGCATCGATACCATCGCTTTCAGCATTTCTTCAAATTTAATAATTGAAAGTAGGGACACCTAAAAAATGAGGGGTATTTTGGTAATTGCACGGTCCACTGGATCATTTTGTATGCCATATCTACTAAAATCGCTCAGCATATGATTTCTCATTCAGTAATCATTTTTTAATCTATCAAACAACTGACCGAATCATTTTTAGATAATAAGTGTTGAACTATTTCATCAAGTAGCAATCAAACACCCCTTAATATATTTATAATACTAGGCGAGTACCCGTGCATAACAACGGAATTCCTAACCGCAGATAATTAACGATTTGTGATATTGTGGTGAGTGTTTTGTGTAGCGTTCAAAATAGAACGTGAACCGATCAGAATGCAATTGCAAACTGTTGTACTACACGATAACTAAAGTCTAGAAAAAATTCTTAACATCTATCAAATAACGTATAAAAACTTTTAATGAAACTGAAAGTAAAACATTACATCAGTAATGAGATAAAAACTAACAACACACGTTACTCGTCGCGTAGAACTTCTTGATACACGGCATTTGAGTTGTAGATTCCTGCTTAACGGAACTCTTTGACTGGTTTAACCAATACCTTTGTTGTTCTATGGGATATCTCTCAAGACAATGCCACATAAAGTTGGCCATGTGAGAAAACAGAGTCGGGCAAATAGAGACCCACATTTGGAAATGTTTTGCCTTTAGCTTTATTAAAAGTTATCGCAAAGCTAAGGCGAACAGGAATTGTGTTCTCTTTAGTTTGAAAGGGAACATATCTTCTTCAGATGGAGCAAGAGGATTATTGGCAAGAGCACTCTAACTCCAGCGTGCTGTCCGACAGCAATCTCAGCATTGATGAAAGTAGGATCAAAACGTTTACATATCAACCTCGTGCCATTACATAATCCATTTTCCAGATCGAGATTTCTTAAAAGAATGATCGAGATTCCTTAAAAGAATAGTCGAACATATTTCATGTAAGTAAATGAATGAGTTAATAGCCAATATGAGACGAAATTAGATTCGATATATATATCTTGTATGAAAATAAACGATTTGCACTTGTCTTAAAATCTTTGGTGTAAGTTGACTTTGCTTGTAATTAAGTTGATCAAATCTTTAAGATTTACCATGGTTGTCTATACATTCTTTAAGATAATGAACATGGTTTGTCTATATATCTTCCTGAACTATTTTTATACGTATGCTAGAATTGTCAAAAAATTTAAGAATTGATCAAATCTTTAAGAATATATTGTCACCTTTTGTCGCCATTTGTCTATACATCTTCCAATAATGGTTAGCTCACATTTTGGTCTATGCAATGAAATTTGGGGAATATACGTCCATGTCACTTTGTTATTTTTAATGTGATTAATTAAAGATTGAGTATCAATTATTTGTAAAGTAACATCAGTATGAATAAAATGAAACAAAAAAAAGTCACAAAATATTGTATTGTCTACCTATGCAAGAATCGTCAAAAATGAATTCAAAGTACTATGCTTAGCCAAATATGAAAAAAAAAAACACACACACACACACATAAATATACAGAAACATAAAACTAACAACAATTTATAACAACGATGTGGGAAACCTGCGCGTTGCGCCGAGGTGTTATGCTAAAGAAGTAGTTTACGTTGCGTTTAGTAAGTTTTGAAAACTCGAAATGGTGGGAAGAATATTTTAAGAGTGGAAGATTGTGATATTGTTTTCCATAAGGCTTACATTCATTTGCTGCATAAATGTTATACAAAAAATGAGGTTCACATCCGAATGTGCATCTGCTATAGAAAGCATGTGTGGACAGTAAAGGTGTTTGTGCAGCTACATTGTAAATGTTATACAAAAGATTAGTTGGTAGGCATACATAGATGTTTTGAGACATATTTGTGCAGCTACCATCGTATTCATTTACATCTGCAACCTTCTCAGTTGACTGTAAAACCCGGATTGTTAAGTAAATTAGTAATGAGAAAAACTATGAACCATATGCAACCATCAAGAATGCCATATGAGTAAAATGAAAGAAAAAATTGGCTAAAAATTAGAAAGATCAACTGGGTCAGATGGGATAGCCCGACTGATGATTGTTGAAAGTTTACTTTGAATGGATATGACCTCCTTGATTGGTTTATAAAGAAATTTTGGTCGTACCTACCGTAATAGACGTGCTTTTACATTTATAACTAACTCGTTGTTTATTAGAGAAATCAAAAGTCGACAGAACTTGATCGTTCGCATTTCAAATTCGTACTAAGAAGTGACCCGTTTCAACCTACCATAACTTTTATGCTTAAGTAAGTCTGTAAGCTTTTATGTCCCTTTTTACCATAAGCTAATCTAAACACTCAATATGACCTTTTATAAGCATATTTATCATAAATCATAAATCATAAACTACTCATTAAACATAAGCTTAAAGAACACCCTATCCATAAAGTTCAAACAGTCTTATATTGAGATACGATTTTATACTGAGATTCGCCAGTGATGGTTCAATATAAAGTATAGCAACAATCTAGTAATGAATTATATATTGAGATTCAATGCAAGTAAAATGTTTATACATGTGTTCCGAAAATAACTTAATTACTTGTACCCAAACATAGATTTTGAAAAGCAGGATAAAACAACCAAGAATGAATAAATATGAGCAAGGAGCACCTGAGTCCGTAGTTTGAATTCTGCAGCAAGATCTTCCAAGGGCACGCATTTCTGTTTCTGCATGTTCATGGACCAATTTAAAATCCATTTCTATAAAAATTACAATCTACACTACCTTACTGACCACACAATGTATATCAGGCTTATGTTCATTTGTTTTATTCGTTGAACAATATAAACAATCTTGTACTGTTTCATTCAGCAGACAAAAGAAATGGACTTATTTGAATCCTTGTTTATCAAACATAACCTTATCAACAATAGCTAATAAATCTTATGAGTTTATTTGTTTCCCATGTTAGTTACTCAAATTTCCCGGAATATATATGTACCTCAAGTGCTACGTACCTAAATTGTGATATTTCCACCAAGCTTTTTGCCTCGATAAAAAACTTGACTATTGAAAACATGTCTTTCTATTTATTTAGTGCTGCTCTGTGATAAGAATCCGTTGCTGACTACCTACAATAATCAAAACCCCAAAAAGAGATTAGAGGAGTTTCATCAACACTAATCATTACTCTTAAGTCATAGCCAATTCAAAAAGTGTATTTAAAGAAAATGGTCTTGTATTCAAGATATGATTCCATCATTTCATTACAACCTTATAACAAATACTTATATTCGCAGCCCTTTAAACTAATGGAATGTTCTAAACTCTTCGGACAGACTCTTTTATTGTTAGGAAGAGGAGGCTTGTTAACCCTGAGAAAATAAGCAGACGCATATACTATTTTCGAGGCAGTTTAAAAGTGCTTATTTATGAGCATAATCAGGAAAAATAAGTAGTCCTAAACACCCCTTAGAATGAGTTCAGTTCAACTTAAGTTGCTCTAAGACTACTTTCATGTTCACATTGTGAAATGGCAAGCCAAAAATTAAATTAAACACACAATTAAATAACACTTTTGGCGAGGATATGCCCTCGTTTATGGGTTGGCGGGAAAAATTAGGACATGAATAATGTGAATGAAAAAAAATCAAACGTTTGGCGAGGATGCGTCTTTGGCAAGATTTTTGTCGTATTCTTTGGATTGTATAACGGTTTTGATGAAAGTTTTCTTGTCAAAATGTGAATATGTTGACCCTTTCATATCTGCAATGATTATAGGAGAGATCACCAACAACTCTTATAATTTTTAGAAAAGGATTGTTACATAGTTATCAATTCCAACTTCCAAGATGGATCATATATACTTTATTATGCAAAGGAAAAGTACAAATGAGATAGCTGATCCACATAGTCTACAACTCTCAGCCTAAGAATGATAATAACTGGTTAAAACTTAGAAATCACATCTAAGGAGGTAAACCACTGCACCGAAGATAAGAGAAACATATTTCTATCTATACGACCATTGTCATGGTTCGAAAACGGATGTAGTCTTATAGCGTTCTAAGAATGGTTCCATGTTTTAACCTGTTTATAGCGACTCAAAATCCATATAAAACCCGATAATACAGAAAGTGCATAAATAAATACAGAAAAAAAAGATTTGTAAATAAAGGTTCACCTTGCCATATATTTTGCACATTCCGCTTCATCTAATGCCATCGGTCGTTTTTCAAGAGAACACAACTTAGAGTTTCACTCGGATTTCTGTTTACAACCTTCTCCTACAAAACGCCCAAACCCAAAAAAATCAGTAAGATACATAAACCAATCAATATCAATAACCCAAACCTTAATTATCGGTTCATGTTCTATTCAGACACGAAGATCCAATAAAATCTGATAGTGACAACAGCGGACTCAGATGAGGATTGTGCAGCCGGCTGATTCATATGGTGCTGGCGGCAGCTGTTATTGATAGGGTATGAAGGTGTGTGTTTTAGGTTAGAGAGAAAGAAAGAGAGGAGAGGCGTTATGTGTGTGTGTGTGTGATTTATTGTGTTGTATGTGTCGATTTACATTAATTGGTTGACAATGGTAAAATGGGCATTGACTGAAATTTCAGTTTTTCACATTTCCACATTTCTAATTTGACCATTTTTCCATTATAAGTAGTTAAGATTGGTAGAGGATCATTTAAAAAGTGGGGTATTTTACAAAGTCTAAAGGGTATTTACAACCGTTGGATCATAACACAAGATTTGATCAAATTAAAAAGACTATACATATGGGCATACTAGTCATTCCTCCATTTTCTAATCGTCAAACCCACACCCACAAGTCTCGCCATATCAACCAAGAAATAATTAGCTTTAATAGCAATATTTCTCTCAATTGAACCATACCCGCTCCTTTCCGGTGTTCTCAGCTTCTTCACCGCCGACGGCACCAGCGGCACCATCAACGGCGGCAACGGTGACACCAGCGACATTTTATCAAACCATTTCACCGGAGCGTTGACTGACGAAGGTGCGGTCGTTCGACCACCATGACCAGGGATGATTTCTTTCGGGAGAGAGAGAGAGAGAGAGAGAGAGAGAGAGTAAGGTTGCTTGTGTGTTTTTTCGGGTGAGAGTGGTGGTGGGTTTATATAGCGAGATGTTATGGGTTGACTTGGGTCATCATAAATAAAAAGTGCAGGTCTGGTCTTTTTGTTTTCAGCTTTTTTGGATGATTCAAGTGGTTTACACACAAAGAAAAAATGAACAAAATGTTATGAAAGAGATGAAGGTGGGTGACTTTCAGAAAAGGATTAACCAATAAAAGGTTTTTACTTTATTGATAATAGATGATATGTCCTTTCAGATATTTCCTCAGTAAACATGTGTCACTTCACTTGATTATCCAACATTTCAAGTTAAATGACATCTCAAGTCTACTTTACGTATTGAAATGGGTTGAGAGACTTACGACACCAAAAGTGGTGGTGAGATACATAAGAGGACACGAACGAAAACAAAAGAACTCGAGCTTAACCTAGCTTTCAATGCGAACCCGACTCTTCAAGCTAACCCAAGGCAACTTCTAAACTTGCAAGACAAACCGAAACCCTTGTATCATTTCTTCTTCCTTCACGGCAGTAACAAGAGTGTCGAGAGAAATGTGCTTGAGTTTTTTGGTAGTGTCAAGTGATTAAGACTTGTGTTTCTTAAGTAGGAAAGTTAGCCAACAGTAATAGAGTTTGACATTGTATATAGGGGTACTTGCTTCTGTCGATTCACATGGGGCAAACAAGAGAGAAATATGGTTATGAGTTTCATAAGAGTTCACTTTAGGATGAGTATTAGGTTTATCCATGAGTTAAAGGGGTTTAGGAGGGGTCACTAGTTCTTCCTTTGATAAAATTAGGATCCTCAGCTTTTTGGATTTGAGTTTTTAAAACAGTACATGAATTTAGGGTGTGTTTTATTATTTGGGCGTGTTTGCTCGTTTATTTCTCAGTCACCAAAAAAAGGAAAGAAATATTGGAACAAAGCAAAGAAGGAGGCGGAATGGATATGTTAACTGATTTGCGATCCCCTAGAAAGGGGATGCAAATTAAAAAGCCTAAAAAGTAATTCTAATCATCCGATCAGTCAAATCTTTTACCAAAAACAATCCCACTGTCCATATTTAAATGAGAAAAAAACACGCTTTTTCTATTAAAAAGGGTATAACTGTAAATTTACAACCGTTCTCTCTTGCCTCTTCCCACTAAACGGCTTCTCTACTCTCACATTCATTTCACACACACTATTCACACACACAAACCGTCAATTTCTGATCAAAAATTGGGGGGAAAATTAGGGTTTCAATTTCCGATCATCTGTCATTGATTAAAACACATTATACTCTCGGAAAAGATGAGTCTAACTGGTAATTTTAAGTTAATTTAATTTAAAGGGTTATTTTTTTAGTTTAGGGTTTAGGATTTAGGGTTTAGTTTGTGCATAAGAAAATCATTTTATTTTTTAGAAAAAAAAAATGCATATTTTTTAGCAAGTAAAAATGCATAAGAATTAGGATTTTTTTTATCAGTTTATTTTTTTACTTTAATAATATGATTTTAATTTTTTTAATTTTTAATTTTTTATTTTTTTAGAATCTGGAAGCAGTAAGAGGAGTCCAACCTTGGGAGAAAGGAGATCAAAACGATTTCAAGACCGACCAGCTTTAAAAGGTATATTTGATTCATCAATTATTGTTTTGTCGATTTTTGCCGATTATCGGTTAGAATAAATAAGAAAGAGGTTCAGCAGTTAGAATAGAAAAAGAATGAGGTTCAACAGTTATCATGCGTCCATGGTTTAATTAGTAGGATGCGGATTCATTAGAATAAATTTTAGAATGAGGTTTAGCAGTTATTGTTTGTTATCGTGGTTTAATTAGAGGTTGCAGATTCATCATAATAACTTGTTAGAATAGATTAAAATGAGGTTCATTAGTGATTGCTTGTTAGTATGATGCGGATTCATTAGAATAACTTGTTAGAATAGATTAACATGAGGTTCATCAGTGATTGCTTGTTAGTATGATGCGGATTCATTAGAATAACTCTTTAGAATGTTTGTCATTAGAATGAGGTTCATCAGTCATTACTTGTTAGTATGATGCAGATTCATTAGAATAACTCTTTAGAATGTTTATCATTAGAATGAGGTTCATCAGTCATTGCTTGTTAGTATGATGCGGATTCATTAGAATAACTCCTTAGAATGTTTAGAATGGATAAGAATTAGGTTCATCAGTCATTGCTTGTTGATTCGTTGTGTTTTGGTGTGTAAACAACAATTTATCAAAATATCAACAAACGTGAAGTTTAATTCGTCGTGAGACAAATAAACGTGAAGTAATACAAGTAAACCGTTTAGGAAAACGATTACCTCGCAAAACTTGTGAAAGTGATATTCAAATTGTGAGACCGGGAAGTGATTCCCCGGGTCGTACCCCAACGAGGTGTGAATGGAAAGCTTCGAATGAGATTTGGATTAAAATCTTGTATGATTGGAAAAGGTTATTTGGTTTTATGGTACGTTAAACTAACGAATTTGGAAAATTAACGAACGAAGGTAAAAGTAAATTAACCTAAGGCAATAAACTAACTAGGAGAAACCTAAAACACTACGGGAAAACATAATTAGGTATCGGAAATCCTAAAACGTAAAACAAATTAGAAACGTGACGTTATTTTAAAAATTACGCGAGTGCGCAATATAAAACGTAAATTTTAAGTTACACAAACCCTACGGGCACGAAAATTATATTTTTACGATCCTAATGGTAAAATAAAATTTTGAGAAAACGAAAATTATTTTTTTTGACTTTTTAATTATTTATTATTAATTAAAGAGTATATATACTAAATTAAATCATTAAAAATACTAAAACAATCGAGAAAAATCTGAAACTTTTTTTATAAATATTACAGATTATAACTGAGCTAAGAAAAATATAAAAATGATAGGAACAATACAAAATAAGCAAACAATAAGCGATCAAAGAGCTGAATGGCTTATTTAAACAAATTTGGAAACTAAGAGTTTAGTATTAATTTTTGTACTCTACTACTGAAACAAGACCCAAGGGCAGTTGGTTTGTGCGTGGTGTTATTGAGGCTTGCTATCCAGAAGGTCTGGGGTTCGACCCTCAGCTTTAACTTTTTACACAAAATATTTTCCTTTTTTTTTTTTTTTTTTTTTTTTTTTTTTTTTTAACTTCACAAATTTTATTTAATTCAATAAACAAGGTAACCAAACAAGCACAAGTGGGCTGATAAACAACGAGTATAACAACAAGATCACGAATCGTAAACAACAAGATCAAATTAACAACACAAGCTTAGTAGGACTGAGTTCATGTAGCAGCAGCAGTCATACAAAAAAAAATGGGACAAAGAAGGTTTTTACAACAAGTAACAACAGATACAACAAGTAGCAATAACAACAACAATGATGAGAAGAAAACTTAATCAACAAGCTCAGTTCCAAGCTGATGACCCCTCGTACAGTGGGCGAAGGGTGGACTTAGGGGCAAATTCCAACTATTCTAACTAGCACTCAAAACTTAACTAGTTATGGAACTCACTAGGCAACCCAATAGGCTACCCAAATCGCCGATTTTCGACCCTAGATGTCTAAAATTGATCAAGTTATAATGCTACGAAAAATGGGTCAAAACTGGGCAATGGGTGCAGGGTTCAACATGGTCAGAATGGTCACTTTATGACTGATTTTATCCACCCAAATGGATTTCAAAACTGGATTTTCCTTTTGATTTAGAAAAATGGGCAACAATTGATCACAAATCGTAAACTCTTATCTATTTCCAACCGATTTCCAGTTCTAAATATGAAACAGAAATCTGTCTAAATTTTGACAAAGAAAGGAAAATTTTTTTTTTTTTGACTTTTGAATTTTCTGAAAAGTTAACTAATTGATTCTAATGACTAAGTGTGATCAACAAACATTAAGTAAAACAACTTATCACTAAACCAAGGCTTATACTAATCTCAAAATTATTTCAACAGTTAACGCGGTAAGAGTGCAAGAGAGTGATTCGACGTTTAACTAAAAAGGCTTAAGTTTTATGGGCTGATAAGACCTAAAAACATCCACTTAACTATATCTCAGCCAATACAAACAACTAAATCAACAAGGACAAAGTGCTACTAGCAAATCCAAACACCCTTAGCTTGGACAGTTATTAAGAATTTCAAAGCAGATATGTAAGCCAACTCCTAACTTTACTGATCTAGTTATACTAAGCAAACCACTTGAATGACTAACGACAACAATTAACCATTAGCAAATTATATAGTGAAACATGGCTCAAAAAAATTAAACTCTTACTTGACATTCTTAATTAGTGACTGAGAACAAAGATCATAAGTATCACCTAAGTATCTCCCATGAGATTCTAAACCATGCTCCCATCCTTTCCTTCGTTGCTTTTTTTTTTTGTGTCTGCTTCTTTTTTTTTTTCTTTTTCTTTTTGCTTCTTTTCTTCCTGGTTTTTTTTTTTTTTTTTTTTTTTTTTTTTTTTTTTTTTTTTTCTTCTTTAACTTTCAATTATTTTCAACAACTTTAAAAACATTCAAGACCATTCTTAGTAACATAATAAAATACGAGAATGAATTCAACTTAAAAAAGATTTCATGAAACTGAATACTTTCATTAAACTGAGAATAGCAGATTACACTTGTAAACTAAATTTTTAAAAACAGAAAAGATTGAAAGATAAAGTGATGCCTCATAAGGGCTTACAAGGATCCTATTTATACTAACACTAGTGGTAGGTACCAATTGAGTTTTTCTTTGTGTCTTCATCTTCAAACAGCCAACCTCTTCCCTTGTGCTTTCTTCAATGATTCTCAGCCCTTGGATCAAAGCTTCATTTGTCTTAGCCTTTTGATCTTATCTTTGGCGCCCAAATGGTGTTGTGGATTGCCAACATGTCACTGTGCAATAGGTTAAGGGTGTTAGGTATAGTTTGGAAGGGGTTTAGTGGGATTGGGGAATGGTTTTGAGGGTGATAGGAAGATGGTGATGGTTTGGCTGGAGGTGATCACGGGGGTGGTTTTGGTGGTGTTATTTTATTCGGTTTTGAGTGAGTGAGGGAGATGGGGAGTACGTATAATAACTTTTAGGGTTAGGGTTGGAAGGGATGCAGGTTTTATTAAACGTAGAAAGGGGGAAAGGGGGTGGGCTTGGGTACACTTTTGGGCTTTGGGAGATACATGGGCTTAGGTGGGCTGGTGTTGCTTTTTCAGTTTTGAGTTTACAAGGAATCTGTTTGGTTTAACGTTTGTAAAACCACAAGGATTAGATTTGTAACAAGCTGAATATTCAAGGATCACTCATGCCATTTTCCAAATCTGTTTCACGGGACTTATCATGCCACACCATTATAACACAAGGACCAAAGTTTGCATTTTTAAAGCACCAGGGACCAAAACTGCCAAGTTTGCAAAATGCAGGGACCAAACGTGCCAATTGTGAAATTTTAAAGGTTTGGTTTGCAATCTTTTGAAAACATTTTACCCAAAGATCATTTGCGAGTTCTTTTGATTTTTAAAGAGCGCGGGTTGACTTTTCTTTGAAAATGATTGACCAGGGACTAGTTTTGTAAAATTTTGAAAGTTGGGGGACTGAAACTGCCATTTATGTAACTTTTGTTCGTTTTTTCGTTTGTTTTCACTTGTTTTGCATCAGAAACGTATAAAATACGATCTTTGGGATTTTCTTCGCATTTTGGTGCGTTTTTGAGTATTTTTGATCGTTTTGCAGCTTAGATTTGACTCAAAATGATGAGTATTTACACACTCATCACTTGTTATCATGGTTTAATTAGTAGCTTGCGGATTCATGAGGTTCAGCGTTGGTGTCTGTTTCAGCTTATATAGCTGACATTATGGATTACTTTGAAAAACTTTGATTTATAAGCCATAAGCCGGCTATATAAGATGAAACAAATACAACATTATATCAGCTGTTTTAAGTTTTTAGATGTAAAAAGAGTATAGTTATTTTGCATTGAAAGAATGTTTATCATTTGGTGTTTTTTTTATTTTATAGGAAAGAAACCTATGACCTTAAGAGCATATTCTCCAAGTGATGACGACTTCGTTCAAGATGCATTTACTGATAAAACAGCTGGGGTTCATCAAAAGCTGGTAAACTGGTTTCTAAAATAAATAAAAAAACCCGCAGGTTCATCGAAGCCTTCAAACCTTTTAGGTTCATCAAAACCTTCAGGTTCATCGAACCCTTCCAAGCCTGTTCTCTCTCAAGACCTTAAGCCTCAACTAAATCTTCGCCAGATTCTCCAACCTAACGAAGATAAATTTCCAATGGTTAAAATAAAAAAATTTCCTGGCCCATTATATCAGGTTATTAAGGAAATAACAACGGATCAAAAACGGGCAATTTCAAGTTTGGGTTTTGAATCGTTATTGGACTTTGGATTAAATGTAATGCCAAGCCGTTTAGGGTATTGGTTGCTAGAGAGGTTTGACGGTGAATCAGGAATTCTAACCGTATTTGGTGAAACTATACCCATAACCTCTGAGCTAGTTCGCCATACTTTCGGATTCCCAATGGGCCCGTTTGTAGTTGATGTGCGTGAGGTTTTGAAGAAAAGATCAAATGAAAGTTACATACAATGGAAAAAATAATTCAATGCTAGTGGTCCTAGATTGTATGTAAAAAGACATTTGATGCCTGTAATTAAGAAACAAATTAGGGAAAATGATAGTGGAAAGCTATTTAAGATGAACATTATAGCATTGTTTTGTACTTTGTCCTATGTGGTATCAATGGGGACTCTGAATATAGGAGTCATCCCATCTCTTACCGATCTTAATAAGGTGAAACAAATGGACTGGTGCGAATATGTGGTGCAGTATATGAAGTCCGAAAGGTTAAGTTGGATACCGGGAAAGCACTTCTATGGACCAATCTTGCTATTAGAGGTAATTACTATCTACTTTATCGTTTATGCAAATTAAATTTTGTCATGTGTTTTTGGTTCATCAGTTACATTTTTTTTAATCTAACATTAACTTAAAATTGCAGGTGATATTTGCCAATTCACTTCTGAAGAAACCAAAAATTCTAGCGTTTAAATACTGGAAAACAGAATTGTTGGAAGAATTGGAAGAGATGATGTTTGGCAAAATTAGAAAAGGAAGAGCTCCAAAAGCTGTCAAAACGGAGGACGAAGAAGCATTGGAGGAACAAGAAGAAGAAATAAAGGAATATGATGAATAGAATGATGATGATGCGGAGAATGATAATAACGGTGAAGAAGAGACAGATGATGATGATGAAGAGCAGACAGAGAATGCTGGAGCAGAGAATTATGATTATGATGACGGTGAAGAGAATGCTGGAGCAGAAAATGATGATTATGATGATGATGATGCAGAGAATGTTGATGACGGTGAAGAAGAAAGAAATGATGATGATCAACCCTCAACAAAAATAAAATGGACAAGAACGCTTGTTAGGGAACGGGGGACTCCTGAAAAGCAGGTTTAAAGATGATTATAGGTATTATTTTATTAAATGTTCATCAGATGTATTTTGGAATCATTAGTTATTGACATGTGATCGGAATGATTTTATTACATTCAGATAATTATGGAGAAGAAATAGAGGAAGAGACAACAGAAGATCAAATACAGCCAGTGATCGGAGAAGATGAAGATAACATGCTGATAAAAAATCCGATAAAGAAGAAACGAAGAACAACTGAAGGTACACAAAAATGATAATCTGATGAACCTTATATTATATTAATATTTTAAGCATTTACCTAAAAAAGTCATATCTAAACATTTTATATGATGAACCTATTATAACTTATAAAAACTTATGAAAAATGGTGGAAAACATGTAGGAGGAAACCATGAAAGAAAAAGGAGTTCACTATCTCCTAACAACCGCTATTCGATGAACTTGTTCAAAAACGTTGTCGGATACAAAAGGAAAAGAATTTCAAATTCCCCTAAGACAGATAACATTGATGAGAAAGTGGCTGATGTTGATGAGAAAGTGGTTGATGATGTTCATATAGATGATATTGATGAGCATCAATGGGTAGATCCACATCCAATCGGTGAAATTCTATTATGTGATATTTGAAATTTACATATATTTGAATGAGGTTCAGCAGTGTTTGCTTCTTATTCATTAGAATAACTTGTTAGAATATATAAGAATGAGGTTCATTAGTGTATATTTGAATTTCTTATATTTGGTTCATCAATTAACTGATGATGATATTCCAAACACCGGAACAAATGATGATATTCAAACAACCGGATATGATGAAAACATTGAAATGGCTGATCCAATGACGGGGACCGATCAAACAGCTGAAAATGGAAATGATGAACCATCATCCTCAACTATTAAGCTCACCCAACAATAGTTATCAGCAATGTTATTAGAGTTTCAAGGGGAGTATTCCCAATTCAAATCAGCTGAGGTAAAAATCTTTAGACTTAATTTCTGTTTAGATAGTCCGAGAAGGCATACTTTCTAATTTATCACTTGACCATCTTCCGATTTACTCTTCAAATTTAGATCTTATTTGCGCCCAAAGACTTATTTGATTATATTAATGACATGAATTCAATAACTCACTGAGGAACATGTTATCCTTATTTCAATAAATGAAAATTAATATTGATGACATGCTAAGGGCTGGATTGGAGAAACACCCCAAAAATGAATCATATTTGGAAGTCCAAGACTGGATGAACAAGTTAGTAAACAGGACAACATCTGAGAGTTCACAAAGGGAAGATGAGAGCTCAACGCTAATGATAACGATGGGTGATGATAAGGATGGATCCGAGGCTAAGGAAGTATCTAAAGAAATAGATGAACCTCAACCGGACAAACCGACACAGACGTTAACTCAAATGTTCTTGGATCCAGCCTTTATGGAAGAATTTGAAAAGATTGAACGTAAACATCAAGTAATAAAAATCATAAACCATTTTTTACCTTATTGATGAACTTATAATTGATTTGTATTATGAAAACACTTTATACAAATAAAAATAACTGATGAACCTTTACCTGAAAACAGATGCGAAAGCCAAAATTCACAATATTCAACCCGGATGAGTTAAATAAGGCTTTGGTTTCGTATGAACAGAAGCAAGACCCCGAGCAGATCTTGGATGAGTTGATAAAAAAGACACCTTTCTTGCACACATCGCCAATATTGTTGTGCGAGAAAATTGATGACAGTCTTTGGAAAGGAATTCAAGAGGAAGGTTCAGAAATGGAAAAAAACAACATATGAAAAAGAACAACCAAAGATGATAACACCCATATCATTTGCTCCCCCATCACGAGAAGAAAAAGTAACATTGAATGAAACAAAAGATGAAGATTTTACCACGCCACTAAATTCTTTCAACACAATCACTAAAAAGCTTAAAATACCTGAAACGGCGAAGAATATTAAGAAGGTGAAGAAGGCTTGGTAAATATAAGAGAAAAGAGAAAAGTCAAGCCTTCTGAATGTCTAAAATCTTCGTATTTTCAAAGAGTGGTTGTGATGAAGAACAAAGTACAAGACATTGAAATAAAGGTGGCTGATACAATTTTCGCTGCAAGAGGAGATCTCGAGTAAGTAATATGTACTAAGTTCATCAATTTAAAAATCATATTTCTTAATCAGTAGTATTTTTTTTCTAAAATATTATCGTAAAATGAAATTGCAGTGATGTGTTATTTCATTCATACTTTGTTGACGGTTAAAGAATCCACTTTGAGAGCTTCAAAGAAGGGAATGAAATCAGTTCAGGAGTGATTGATATGTGGGCATATATACTTAACCAAGCAGAAGAGAAAAAGAGCACAAGATCATTGAAGAAGCTATATTCCCATACATTAATTATTGTAAGTTACAAAAATCTTTATCAATCATGATTCAAATATTTGAAATCTGTTTACATATGCTTTGACTTATATTGATGAACCACAGACAACAGAAATGGAGGAAAGGAGTTATAATTCGAAAGCTAACAAATCAAAATTTGAGGAGAACCCGACGAGTCTATGATTCTTGACACCCGTTTATCAATCTATCAGAGACGTTGACCTAGTAAGCACATTTATTTTACTAGTTTGTATGAGATAAAAAACTGATGAACTTATACGCAATTGTGAATTTTAACACTATGTTTAACATGTGCTTTTCCCAATGATGCTCGTTGACGAACACTACTATGTCGTCTGTTTCAACTTGAAAGAACCTCAAATCCATATTCTTGACAACATGGAACACAAAGAATTAATCAGAAATATATATTAGAGAAAGTTTTCTCATTTGGTAAGAATGTTATGTATATTAAATGTATGTTCATCAATGTAGTTAAATTGAAGCTCATTGTTTTTAATTTGTTATTACACAGATATCTCTTTTTAAAGTTCTTGAAAGATAATGGGTATCCACATGTTGAAGCACTGAACAAATACGTAGTGTGTAATGTGAAAATGCCATGGCAAACCAACAACAATTATGTTGATTGTGGAATTTTCGTAATGAGGCACATGGAAATGTATTTAGGAAACAAGGACTTTGATGTTGGGTTTGTACCAAAAGGAAAAGAACAAAAGAAACAGATAGAAGACTTGAGAAAGAAGTACCTGACAAAGATTTTGTTGTCCGAGTACAATGAGAACAGACATGTAGTCGAGAGCGAGATTGAAGAATATCAACGTTTAACTCTGAAGGTAAAGAGAATGCTCCAGAACAATTCAACAAAGAATATTGCAGATCGTGCCGATGACTATTTCGATAAGGAAGCTAGTGCTTTTCTAAAAAAGAAGTGAAAACAATAAGATCTAATAGTTTGTTATGGTTAAATAGTTTGCAGTAGTAATCTAATCTAATTGATGAATGTTTGGAATATTTACTTGCTTGGTATGGTTAAAATAGTTTGCAGTAGTAACGGTTTTTGTTGGCAAGTAATTTTTGATTTCCAGAACAATCTAATGTAATTGGTGAATGTTTTAGTATAAATTTTTTAAGATCATAACAAGTTATTTTTGTTGGTTGGTATTGTCAAGATATTTTAGGTTAACAGAATTATCAGTTTCTTATGTTAAATAAAATTGATGAACCTAAACAATAAATTTGATGAACCTGGAAAAAAAAACTTTTTTAAGTAAAATAGACAATTAAGGAAAAAAAGAACTATCAACTTGATGAGCCTGAAAAAATTTGATGAACATCTCTTAAATAAAATTTTATAAGTAAAATTTGATGAACATGAAAAGAACTATCAACTTGATGAACCTGAAAAAATTTGATGAATCTGAAAAGAACTTTGTTCAATTTGATGAACCTGAAAAAATTGCTCATTATAAAAAAAAGAAAACTTTTATAAGTAAAATTTGATGAACCTGAAAAAAAACTTTGATCAATTTGATGAACATATCTTAAAAAATGATGAACCAGAAAAATTAATGAACCTGAAAAACTGATGAACCTAAAAATTGATGAACCTAAAAATTGATCAAACAAACTTCACATTTATTTGTCTAACAGAAAAATCAAAGTTACTTTGATGATTATCAGGAAAAAAAAACATTCATATCAACCAAACTTCACATTTATTTATCTAACAGACAACTAAGTAACTACACAAGCATTCTTCTCAGCCAATCTCGCCTTCTTAGCATCCAATCTCGCCTTCTGCTTCATCTCCCTCATAGCAGCCTTATCACTAGCTTTCTTAGCAGCAATTTGAGCTCTGATGGCATTGTACTTCGCCTGATTATGATCGTTCATGCTAGATTTGCATAATCTACAATTCTTCATACGCTTCCCACTTGGATTAATTGAACGCTCAATACTGCTCTTAATTCTTTTTCGCGAACCCTTAGTACTAACCTGTTTGGGACCAAAAAACAAGAAAATAACAATTGGATGATCAAAAAAGATGTTGAACAACCGATGAACCTATCATAACTGATTAAACTATGATAGCTGATGAGCCTAAAATAAAACAGGATAACACATGACTATATTTGATGAACCTATGATAACAGATGACTATATTTGATGAACCTATGATAACTGATGAACCTATGTTAAAAACATAAATAGATTAACATGTGATAAAAAAATAAGTACTAACCTGCTTTGGAACATTTACAATAGTCTCATCCGGTTGCGACACACCAAGAATAGAAGCAATCCTATCCCGTTTATTAGTCTTTGGAGGTATAGGAACATCAGCATCTGCCTTCACCATTAATTGAACCTGATGATCTCTAAACTTTTGCAGTAGCTCGGGATCATTTGCATAACGATTCACACAATACTCAACTGATCTGAATATCTCACGCAGTATCATATCAGGACTGTCACCGGTGGCTTGAATGACTGATGAAGGTGGTAATGAATCTTTTGACCAACGCCTAAGCACGTATTTCTTTGGAAAGTTTTTAACATTTGAAAACCGAAGAACATAAAAGTTATGACGACATAAAAGTCCATATGACTCAAAGCGTTTGCACGAACACTGATAAAAATCTTCAGATGGTTTAAACAAAACTTGAAAAAAAAGGAAGTAGTACATACAGTGGCTGAGTACAAAAAACATGATAACAAAGCAATGATGAACCTCATTCTTATCTACAGTGACTGATGAACCTAATTCTTATCTAATTAAAAAAAATGATGAAACAAAACAGTCTGTATAAAAAGATGTTACCTCATAAAAAACGTCATACTGTGGTTTCCCTTTCACTATACGATGTCACCTAGAAATCTGCTCATCTTCGCCAGTATCTTTTATAACATATTTTTTGCCAGAATCAACATTCAAAACACTAACTGACATACACGAAATCACATAAGCATAAATCTCATTTTGAACATCAAAGAAAATGGACCGAGTGTATAATTCTGAAGCTTCCTTCTCTATTTGAAGTTCGTTGTGCATATCTGGAATAGTATACCGACTCTCATGATCATTTTTACGTTGAGTAAAACTTTGACAACCCACCATACTATCAAAATGATTATAGAACTCCCACAAAGTCAAATCAATACTTGTCAGGCGACCGTAGGCATTGTTTTCACTCTCAGACCTAGAAGAAGTACGCATCAAACCCGACATCAACTCATCCCTATAATAGGCTAGAATCCATTTATGTCTCAAATCATACATATCAGAAAGCCATTTGTAACTCTTCAAATTGAAATCAAATAACAATCCATCCCACAAAGCCTCAAACTCTTTAGGCTCTATTCTATCAGTCCAAACAATATCTGATATTCTTCTTTTAAAAGTTTCATCTTTAGCTAGCTCAGGACCAACCTACAAATTCAAGATCAAATTTAAGTGATGAACATTATTCTATAAAACTAACTGATGAACCTTTAGAAAAAAGTTGATGGGTAAAAGCTAACTGATGAACATAAGTAACTAATAAACAAAAATAATAATAATAAAAAAACAAATTGATGAACATACCTTTGAAGTCAACTTCTGCATGATATGCCACATGCATAATCTATGACGAGATAACGGGAAAAATGCCTCTATAGCAACTTTCATTGACGCGTCTTGATCAGTCACAATAACCTTTGGTGCTCGCACAAAAGCTCTTTGAAAACATTGAAGCAACCAAATGTAAGATTCTTTAGTTTCCGACTACAGCAAGGCAACTCCAAATGTAACACAATGATTGTGATTGTCGATCCCAGTAAATGGTACAAATACCATTTTGTACCTATAAAAAATAAATGATAAACATTATTACAAAACCGATGAACCATTATAATATAACTGATGAACCATTTAAATTCAATATCTTTCAATCACATCAGTTTATAACAATCAAATACAGCGGCTTTAAAATTTTTGTTTAAATGTTTCTAGCTTCAAATGTTTCCCCAGAAATGGCCGCTGGTGACTCTGCGTAAGCTTTGAAACTCATCGATCATCTCAAACATACATAAACTGCCTGAACAAGATGATGGGCAACACGAATTAACTTTTATACCGATGACCATCATCTTGTTGCAGCAAAGTTTTTGTGTGTTTGAGCTTATCAATGAGTTTCAAAAGCTACTAACACTCACCCAACAACCACTCCATATGTATTTAAAGATAACAAAGAGATAAAGAGATAGGATCTTAAAATACTGATGAACTTATTTACACCATCTTTAAAAAATACTGATGAACCATATCTTAAAATACTGATGAACCATTTAAATTCAGTACGTCTCAACCACATCAGCTTATAACAATCAAATACATCAACTTATTTTTTTTAAATGTTTCTAGCTTCAAATGTTTCCCCATAAATGGTCGTTGGTGACTCTGCGTAAGCTTTGAAACTCATCGATCATCTCAAACACACATAAACTGCCAGAACAAGATGATGGGCAACGCGAATTAACTTTTATACCGATGACCATCATCTTGTTGCAGCAAAGTTTTCGTGTGTTTGAGCTTATCAATGAGTTTCAAAAGCTACTCACACTCACCCAACGACCACTCCGGGGAAACAATTCAAGCTAGAAACATGACCTATTTACATTCATTTCATCAATATTTAAAGATAAGAAAGAGAAAAAGAGATAGGATATGTATGGTAGAGGAAAAAATATAGGATAGGTGGGATGGAGGATTTTCTGATAAAGAGATAGGATATGTGGGGTAGAGAGATAAGAAGGTGGATTTTATGATAAATAGATAAGATAGGTGGGGTACAATAAAATTAAAATATCTATCTTATCTTAAAATACTGATGAACTTATTAATTAAAAGATGTTCATCGGTTGAAAAATAAAAACATATATAAAATGAACTTACTTATTAGTCCTGAATGTAGCATCAAATGACATAACATCGCCAAAAGCATAATAATTCCTTTTTGCGTACTCATCGGCCCAAAAAAGATTCGTCAATGCGTTATTCTCACTAGTTTGATACTCAAATGAAAAATTAGGAAGAAAATCCTTCATGTTCAATAACATCTCAACTAACATCTGAGCATCATTCTTACCAATGAAATCAAGCACATCTCTCCTATAGTTTTTACAATCAACCGAACTAACCCCAACAAAATCGTAGTCCCCATTCTGTCTAAGTAAATGGAAAACCTTCACTGGACCAAGATTCACATGCGATGCTTGATATAAAAAACTTGCTGAGTATAAGAAACATCACGAGACGAAACCAGAAAAATGCTATCTTCCTGACTAACTAGGCTATGGTTATGACCCTCAACGAATTCATAACACCAATATCCTCTTACTTCAACATACCTCACACGTAAAAGAGCCTTACAATCAGTACGCTTAGACGGATGTTTCCTATGTTTAGACTTTGGTCCAACTTTCTTTAGGCAGGATTTATACCTTCTTTACTACAAAAAAATATTTCAAATCAAGATTATTGTCCTTATTCTTCTTAGATTTATACTGTTGACCTAAACGAATCTCAACACCAGCTCTTTTTGCATAATCTTTGTAATACTCCTAAGCCTACTCCAGATAATGATACATCATACCATAAGCCGGCTTCTCACCATCAGGAATATCAGGAATCCATAACTTCTCACCCGCTTCCTCAGAAACAATACCAACAGAATATGGAACAGGTTCATAATCATTATCTGAAAAAAAATATATACAATCAGTAACTGATGAACCAAAAACACATAACACAAGACAAATAAAATTTATAACAAGCAATCACTGATGAACCTCATTATTATCTATCCTAACAAGTTATTCTAATGAATCCGCATCCTGCTAATTAAACCATGATAACAAGCAATCACTGATAAACCTCATTCTTATCTATTCTAACAACTTATTCTAACGAGTCAGCATCCTGCTAATTAAACCACGATAACATTTTATCACTGATGAACCTCATTCTTATCCATTCTAACAAGTTATTCTAATGAATCAGCATCCTGCTAATTAAACCATGATAACAAGCAATCACTGATGAACCTCATTTTAATCTATTCTAACAAGTTATTCTAACGAATCCACAACCTCTAATTAAACCACGATAACAAGCAATTACTGTTGAACCTCATTTTAATCCATTCCAACAAGTTACTATAATGAATCCACAACCTATAATTAAACCACGATAACAAGCAATTACTGCTGAACCTCATTTTAATCCATTCTAACAAGTTATTCTAATGAATCCACATCCTACTAATTAAATCACGATAACAAGCAATAACTGCTGAACCTCATTCTAATATATTATAACAAGTTATTCTAATGAATCCACATCCTACTAATTAAACCATGGAGGCATGATATCTTCAACAACTAATTGATGAACCTAATAAAACATAATTGACTGATGAATGTATAACAAAAAATGAAATTACCTTGATTAAATACATGAGTATCACTTTCAGCCATCAGAAACCGATTTAACGATGAAAATCCCCAAATTTGAACGGTTAAAAACCCTAATGATCTTCCAATTAACCAATTGAACGGTTAAAACCCTAATTCTCTTCCAATTGACCGATTGAATGCTCAAAACCCCAATTCTCTTCCAATTGACCAATTGAATGCTAAAAAAACCCCTAATTATATTCCAATTGAGCAATCGGACGGGTAATTGGAAGCCGATATGAACAATTAACCCGATTCGAAGCAAAATTAACGATTCAAATAAATGAATATGAATTGAGAACAAAAAAGCCCTAATTTTGCAAAATATGAACAAATGAAAGAATAAGAAAAATGTAAAATTGAATGAATGAATGAATTGAATGGAAATCATTGTGTAAAATTCGTTTATATATGGCCGGAAAATTGATAGAAATCAAAGAGCAGAGATCAAAAAAATAGAAAGAATATCAGATAAGAGTAAGAGAAAAGAGGGAAAGAGGAGAAAATAGCGGGAGGAGTGAAATTACATCCATGCCGTTTGGGGGGGGGGGGGGGGGAAGGGAGGGGGGACACGTGACATCACCATAAGTCTTTTTAGACTTTTTATTTTTTCATAACTTTGCAAGGGATCGAGGGTCATGATAACGAAGAGGTCGCATTGAGATCTTCTACACTTAAGTTGGTTGGGCTTAGGTGTGGTTTGTTGCCCAGTCACAAAAAAAAGAAGGGTGGGTTTGTTTGCTGTTAGACACGGGCCGAGGCTCAAAGGGAGCTATAAGGTGTTGGGTTGAGTTGAGCCCAAAGGAAAAAAATAAGTGTGTAATTGCTTGAGTTATGGGCTCACAAAGGCCTAAGTATATTGTCAGGTTTCATTAGCCCGACAATTAACCTGGTGTCGGTACGCGTGTGAGTACGTTTTAGGTGAAATGTGAGATACGTCTTATAATAGTTGCAGAGATCGTCCCTGGTCTTTCAAAAGTGCAGGCGGCCTCCCTGTGGCGAAACTTTTGGATCATTTTGGTCCCTGGTTTTAACTGTCGTTAAGTGGATTCCGTTAGCAGTTACACGTTAGCCAACGTTCGTTCCAGCGTTCATCCTTATAATTAATGACAGTTTATAATTTATTATTTCTGGTTTATTTAAAGTGTTTCAACTTTTTATATATATTTTTTTTATAAAAACGTATACATTTTTTGTATACCTTTTTGTATAAGTTATTATATACGCATTTAAAACATATACGTTTTTGTGTACCTTTTTATATAAGTTATTATATACGTAATTATAAAAACATATATGTTATTATACGTTTTTGCATATGCTTTTATATTCGTTTGTGTATACGTTTTTATATACGTATACAAAAACGTATATATACTCATACAAAAATATATAAAAACGTATATAAAAATATATATAAAAACATATAAAAAGGTATAAAAACATATATATTTTTATAAATACGTATGTAAAAGCATATAAAAAGTATATAAGAATGTATACAAAAATGTATATAAGAACGTGTATAAAACGTATATAAAAACATTTATAAAAACTTATATAAAAGCACATACAAAGACATATATAGAAACATATAAAAAGTTATATAAAAGCACATACAAAGACATATATAGAAACATATAAAAAGTATATAATAACATATAAAAAAGGTATATTATATACCGTATATAATAACGTATATGTTGTTATAAATACATATATAATAACTTATATAAAAAGGTATACAAAAACGTATATGTTTTTATAAAAAATGTATATAAAAAGTCGAAACACTTTAAATAAACCAAAAATAATAAATTATAAATTGTCGTTAATTTAAAGGATGAACGCTGGAACGATCGTTGGCTAAAAGGGGCTAATGTGTAACTGATAACGGAATCCACTTAATGACAGTTGAAACCAGGGACCAAAATGATCCAAAAGTTTCGCCATAAGGAGGCCACCTGCACTTTCGAAAGACCAGGGACGATTTTTGCAATTTTTACAAACCACAAGGACGATTCTTGCATTTTACTCTAAAAACAATTAACTCGTAAAAAGGGTTAACTAAACTTTCAAATGAAATTATTTCATGTTCAACATTAATTAATGACTTGGTAAGTTACGGGTTATTACATAGATCATCATATGATAATACCTTGATCATATGATGAAATCCCACTTAATCATAAACGTTAACCTCATTGAGTCAATATAAAAAAGGGTTACTTACTTATGTGGATCATTGCTAGACACAAGCTTCTAGCACTAGGACACCAAATCCTTAAACTCTTGATTCATAAGCTTCCATCCATTTTCTCTTATAAAACCGGACCTCACACATCCTTAATCTATACTAGTTAGTCACAAGCCTTTTTGATATTGAGAAGTCTAGAATCTCCTATGCTATACTAGTTAGTCACAAGTTTGACAATTTGGCATACTTAGTCTCTTAATCTCTTTTCTTTTACTTTAGCTGCACTGCATATTATAACACATTTAGTTCTTGGCAACTTAGGTCCTTGAAGTCTATTTTCTTCCTAGTTGTGACACAATATACTTTCTATAACCGTATAACACATTTGTTAACTATTAGGTTGACTATCGGGTTTGACTAGCCAATCACGTAAAGTCTTAGTCAATTTATCTAGGGTGGGGCCTATTTGTATCCGGGAAACGGGTGTAACACAATGGGGCAGTAGGCACAAGTAGGGGTGTCATAAATCATGACCCGACCCGGACCCGAACCCGAATAAGAATACTCGGGTCGGGTTACTCGGGTCCAAAATCTAACTCGGGTCAATTGGGTCAACCCGATTAATCCGATTACGAATTAGGGTCGGGTATCGGGTTCAAAATATTTTTCTATTCGGGTTCGGGTCAACCCGACTAACCCGATTTTATTTATTTATTTATTTTGGTGTGCGTCTTCTGTACTCACCACTCTGCCATGTAGCCACAACGAAGCTCTAATACCCCTTTTTGTTGTTAAGGTTAAGAAAACTATATAAGTTACCATGTAGCAAAAATGTAATGGAACTTATGGTTTATGTGAAATTAATACTTAGAATATTGGATATCTGTTGACTTGCAAAAGTGTTCGTTCCCTATCTATATGTTTCCTTATATTAAACTTTGTTACTATAGTTGCTTAACTACTACTATAATACAAGAACAGTTACGGTTAAGAGTTTCACATTCATTTGCATTCTCTTTATATAATAGATGTCATTAGAATTTATAGCATTTGATCACATTGATACTTATGGACTTATGCTCAGTTACAAGAACCATTAGTGTTCTTCACGATAAGTTTGTGGGTTATTTACACATATAGGTAACGAACTTCAAAAAATTTTCCGTGTTATGTAACAAACTTACAAAAATATTAAGTTAAGTAACAAAACTTGGCAAAACCGTCTAAGTTAGGTAATTAACCGGGAACAATTTTGGGCCCACATGTCATACCCCTATTCATTGTAAATCTCTCACACATGCACCTTATACCTAATACCTAACTCTCTCCCTCTCTCTCTTGATACTGCCGCCGCCGTCACCATCAATCACCACCGTCACCATCACGACACCGCCACTCCCACAACCAAAACAACACCACACCTGTATTGTTAGAAGATGAAGATGACGATGACAATGACCCACTTATTGCTTATTGGTTTTAACATTCATCTTGAAACACTTGACTTGCGTCGGTGTGTGAACATTCATCTTAAGGGAGATTTAGGGAAAAAGATGTGTGCTTAAACTTTGCAAACACTGGTGGTGGTCCTACAGCATCAACCTTTGCAGACTGCAAGGTTACATTAACAGCCATCACATCACTGTGGTCGGCTCTAACCTTTTCAGGGATTGGGTCTTCTGATTTTGTAGATGCTGGTTGGGTGCATTCACTTTCCTTATGTTCGTTTAAACAACCTTCCCTATATTGACTTGTCTCAGAAGCATCATTGTCTTGGCGCATTGGGACAGACTCTTCTTCGATTTGAACATTGCCCACTTTGGTTTGACTTTCACCCTCATCAGATTTAATGGAATTATTTACATCAATAATGTCTTGCGAGGGAGGTTGAACCACCTGGATATCTTTGGTTACTTCTTGCACCATGAACAGGGGTGGGATTGAACTCCTCAAATGACCCATTAAAAATATCCTCTACAAAATTGTTCCTTCTTGATGTAGGTGAAGGGAAACCATTTTGAGATTCCATCGCGTCCACTTCCGCCAGCAGATCTAAAACAGACTCCTCTGCCAATGTGCTAAACTCGATTGTTTCGCGAACACCTTGCCATGGTGGCATATAGTTGTTATATTCAAGCTGTGATGAGGGTAGAGCTGATGAAATAGTTTGCTCAGTGTTGGCGGTTGTAGCAGCATATATAGTTTATACTTTCTTTCTTGCATTCATGAGTATTTGTATACCCATTTGCTTGAATATGTTAGTTTCTTTGTAGAGTGTATAAGTTGATAACGGAGATATGTAAAGGATCCGTTTCTAACCCGTTTTACATTGGATCTTTTCCCCAGTTACATTGGATCCGTTAGTCAAAGGTAAGGGTCAAACAGAAGTAACCGGGTCAACAGGTTACCGGGTGTAACATTGGGTAATATTACCTAACTTTAACGATTTTGTAAAGTTTTGTTACTTAACTTAATATTTTTGAAAGTTCGTTACATAACACAGGAAATTTTTCTAAGTTCATTACCTATATGTGTAAATAACCCTAAGTTTGTTCTGATTTTAAATAAAGTATTAAGCATAATACTCAATGATCTTCGACTGCACTTTCTGTACATATGCATAAAATTTGTTACAGAATACAAAAACAACAACTTGCAATTGAAGAAACACATTTAAATTTTAGGCTTATATAAATGGCATAGACCCGAACCCGGCTTGATCCGACCCGGCTCGACCCGACCCGATTTGACCCGAAACCGATCAACCCGAGTTCAAATAGGGTCGGGTTCGGGTATGTTTTTTAGTCTTGACCCGACTTCGACCCGACCCGAGTGACCCGAACCCGACCAACCCGACCCGATTAACACCCCTAGTCACAAGCTTATTTACATAGCGTACATAGTCAGGTTAGACGGTTAGTAGCAACGAGTGGGTTTACCCGCGCGTTGCTGCGGGGCATTATCCATTTTATTGTATCGGCACAACCTAGAAAACACGAAACGTAACGATTTACTAAATTAATTGATTTTGTAAAAGTTTTGCATATTTATACTCGTTTTTATTAGGAAAATCATTTCGTGAATAATGGTGCAAGTTTCGTAATTTTTTGAGTCCGTTTGGTTTGTCAAATGAGCCCCGGAGCGATTTTGTGAAAATTTTAGCTAAAATTGACAATTACACCCCCTCCACCCCTAACTTTCATTTACCACCCTTATATATAAAGCATTTATTTTTATTTATTTCATTCATAAAAAAAAAAACACATAAACACGGTCTTGCTCTCTCGTCGGATTCTGCATAGCTTTCGGCAATACCAGCAGATTCCGGCGGCGGCGGCGCGGAATATTTTTCCGACCAGCTACTTTTCTTGCACCAAGTTATAGATCGTGATATCCCCGTCACACCCGTACCACCTACACCTCTCGGCTCCCCCTCCAACCCCCTCTACGCGCCACCACCGAACACCATCATCACCACCGACACTCCGCCACCCCCTCCCTTGTTTTTCGACGTTAATACGCGTCCCCACGCGCCCCTTTTTACATGAAAACTCTTGTGGATCTCTTTCGGTTCTTGACTCGGCCGCGACTTGGAATGGACTCACCGAGTCAACTCGTGACTCGGTTAGGGTCTTGATGTTATTGTTGTTGTTTCTGATCTTGATTACGAAGGGAGTATTATTTGTTGTTGTTGTTGGAATTTTGAGGGTCCGTTTGGTTTGGTTGTGTCTCGATAACTGGCAGCCACCACCACCGAGACGCGGGTGGTGGTGGGGATGATGTTCCCAACAGTTTTTTTTTTTTTTTTTTTTTTTTTGCTAAATTTTTTTGTTTATTTTGTTATGTAAATTTTTTATTGGCTGGATATGAGAAAAAAAAAAAAAGTTTACTGTACAAACCACTGTAGCGTACAACATGCTACAGCAGCCCGGTTACTGTAGAAACCACTGTTTCGTACAACCCTTTGAAGCACGATATTGCACCCATCAACCTCCCATCTTTTAGTATAATGAAGGTGTTTTCTCACTTTATGTATAAGCGTAAGGGCTAATATTGGACTTTATGTATAAGTTTGGCAATTTGGCATATTTTAAGGGTTAGTTGTTGAAGCAGAATCTTATTAATTTATTCATCAATCGATCGCTGAAGCCAAACCCGTCCATATAACACTATCGGTAATTTTTTAGTTATTGATTGATTATTATATAATTCATGTTTGTAGAATAAAACCCCCAAATCTCTCATTCTCCCTCTCTATATATATAGATGTTATTAGATGGTGTTACTTCTTGTTGATTATCCAGGGTTTGGTGCTTTAAATTGGATGTTTTATCATATTCTTAGAGTAATAGTTTCGGTGAAAATCATCAAATAGTAAAAAAGCATGAGATTTGTTTCAATTTAATAGGGCCAACTTTATTTTGATTATAAAAAATCACTATAAGTTTTTTTTTTTTTTTTTTTTTTTTTTTTATTATTATTTTTTTTTATTTATTTATTTATTTTTTTAAGATTAACGGTTGTTGTTACATAAAGCTGGTTGGGACTTGGGAGTAGTTATAGGTGGGTGTTTATTATTAATGTACAACATAATTATGCATACTTTAACGATAGCGATTATAACCATTTTTTGCAAAATTAAACAATTTTGAAACTTTGGTGGTTTTTATGGTTTGATATAAAGTTTGAGTGACTAAATTGGAACACTAATGAAACTTTGTTACTATCAGTGACATTCTCTACTTTAAACATATTATTATCTTTTGAACATTAGTTCTTACATTTTTGTTCATAGACAGATATTGTGCCCATTCTACATCAATAATGGCAGCTTCTAGCAGTAATTTGTTAGAACCGGATTTTGATCGATTGAAGATAAGTCCAGTTGATGATTATGATGATGTAAAACCGGGAGAGAAATATTCACCGGGTATAAACCCTTTACCCAAAAAAAACAAAAAAAAAAAAAAACCGGGAGAGAAATATTCACCGGGTATAAACCCTTTACCCCAAAACAAAAATAAACCGGGAGAGAAGAGATGGAGCTTTCAAGAAGAAATCAGAAAGCTATTTGCTGACTCACTGGAAAGTAGTTTCCCCGAATTTGAACAAAAGCCTGTGATTTATGCCAGCCAGGAAGGGCAGGATGGTGATTACAATTGGTATGTGTATATACGTTTTTACTTTCTTTCTTTGCTATGTAACATATACATTTACTTTTTTCATTTGACAGCCAGAATGTATTGCGGATATGGCCAAAAATAAGAAAAAGCCTTGGACAAGAAAAGTATGCACATATTAAAAAACCAACAGATGTTGGAGAGGTAAAATTTCCAGTCAATCGCGGTTTCTTGAATGTTTGTGTGTGCTATTTTATTAAAAAACTAACAAAAGTATGCACATATTAAAAAACCAACAGAGTTTTTCTTAACTAGTTAACTGTAATCATATGGTTTCTGTGTGCTATTTTATTATTACAGGTAATCAAGAATAATCTTCCGAAATCTTCCATGATAGCCGGAGAAGCCTCTATACAAGATGTTGGTTTTGTAGCTATTTCGTTATCACGGAAATGGTTAATTGAGGTATTGTTATCTTTTCTTTTCCAACTCTATTAAACCATACATTACAAGTTTCACAAGATATTGTTATCTTTTCCTTGCAGAGCATTCACAAGATGTTAAAGTATGGTATAAACACATGGGCACCAGAACTTCCTGTGAAAAGGGTATTAGTAGTAGAATATACCCCAATAGTAGTAGAAGATATCGGTTGGTTTCAACAACGCGCTATCAGAGAAACTCTAGTTCTTATGCTTGAATATTCGGGAGCTGGTGTGGACTTAAATTTCAATCCCGAGATCAGTCACAAAAAGTCTAAAGTATATATGCAATTGATCTAGCTGTTTCAATGTTTGTTTTATTAAATCATTTTATATTTATATCTATATTATATAAAATTACATTTTCCGCCTTTTTGATATAAAATAGGCATGTTTTGCAGCTTATGAGTTTAAATAATTCCATTTATTTTAGGAGACGCAGCAGTACAAGTCTTGGGCTCAACGCATATTGAAGAATTCATTTAATATTAAAGAAAGAGAAGGAGATGTTGTGACGATTCATTGTGAAGGAAAACCAGCTTTTTATCTTGCGAAGAGAGATTTTAACAATTCTTATAAACATCTGCGAACTTTGAGGTGCATTACTTGCTGAGTTTATCAAAACATATATATCAATTGGCTAGTAATAGATTTTTTTTCTTTTTTTTTTTTTCTTTTTTTTTTTTTTTTGGTAAATTTATTGTCAATAGTGTTACATTTCACCAGTGATATATGAACAATGGCTTTCTGTCTGCATATGTAGGTATGGGATTGAAGAGAAAAAAGCAGATTGGATAATTTATGTGACCCCTGCACGTCATAGAGACTATATTCAAATGTGCTTCAATGTGGGTAACTTTTATACGACATTACTTTTATAAAACATGATAACTGATAACTTGTTCAAAAGAAAGATGAGAAATTGATTACTATATTTTTTTTTTCCAGGCTGTTAAAATTGAAAAGTGGTACCCAACTGCTAGGAGCGGATACCCTAAAACAAGTTATGTTGGATATCAAACTTTTAGTGAACCGAAAGAATTTGTCGTTTTGTTTGAGGAACTCAAATCTAGCTGTAGAGCGGTGGCAGAAGGTATACCGGATATTGTTCATTTCACCAAATTTATTTTATTACAAAAATCATTTAGCAATTCTGATAAAGCAATCTAGTTTTTAACCCGTTTGACCTGTTTCGTTTTTAGTAAAAGTTGTATTTTTTTAACCCGTTAGAGATGAAACATGTCCTAAATCATTAATCCATTTATTTTATAACCGGATCGGTTTTAAAATTGCTAAGTTTCACATTTTCTTTTTTATCAGGCGAGGATGCTAAGTTGCTTGGGTATAGTGGTGAAGCAGTTTTAGATTGTGTTCTTAGGTAAGATTTTCATGTTTTTAACATAATTTTACCGTTACTGTACTTATGCTATCAGTATTGATAATACAACTAGAGTGATAAATGTCAGTTTCCTATGAACTTTTCTGTAAGAGTATCTCCAATGGTAAACCTTTTAAAAAAGGTTTATAAAATTTCCATGCTATAATATAATATAAATTATAAATTTTTCAATTTGTAATAGAACTTGATATTCAAAGATGTTTTAAATGAGTTGCATGTACATAGTTGTACTAAAAAGGTTCATAAACTTGGACATACTTCGTTCCATGTGATAATAAACTTATTCTCACTATGGTGACTTGATTTATAAACCATTTCATAGAGATTATAAACCTTTACATGGACCTTCTACTCTAGATGTCTAATAATCAAATTTTTATTTCCAAATTTTCTATATGGAATTTAACAATACACCCATGACCCAACTTTTAGGTCAAGTTTTGTGCTTATTCATATTCACTGCTATGCGTTTTGTGCTCTTAACAGGTATACCTTTTTGAAAAACCATAGATTGGCCGCAGGAACATTCGATATCAATGAGATGCTTAATGACAAGGTAACGTTCTTTCATTACTGGTAATATTATGGTGTTTTATGAGTATTGTATAACTCATCGATTTGAAATCTGTAAACCGATCTTGTTTTTTATCTGCTCAAATTCATTGATAAACAGGAAAATACTTTTGTGCTTTTGCTAAAATTTCGAGCTCAAGTTCATAGAATTACCACAAATCTTTGTCAAGGCATCAATGAGTTAAAGAAGGTAAGGATGTCTTTTTGTTTCAATGTAGTTACAACCCCAATTTTATTGCTTTTATGTTCTTGAATATCAAGTTAACCAAATCGCAACAGGCTTCAGAAATAACATTGGAGAGTAGTGAAGACGGGACTGAATGGGAGGAACGTGTGTTGGAATTTCATTTACTCGAGTTTACTGAGGTAAGACGAATATCTTAATTAACTCTACTACTTCTTTGAACATACAAAACCCTAGTTAAAGTTATAAAGCATAAGTCACTCTAAAACATTATAGTTTATTCTAATATGCTCTTAAATGTATGGTTAATTGAAGTTATCTAGTCCCATGGTTAAGGGTAAGCAATAATACTAATTTAGTTGACTTAATGAAGACATTTCACAATTGTAGAAGAAAAAGATGAAGTGTAAATTACATTATTGTGTTAATACTCTAACTTTCTTTTTCAGGTTCTCAAAGACTCTTGTTTATTTGTCTTGCCGCATATCCTGTGTGAATACATTTACAATTTATCAAAGAAGTTTATCTGTTACTATTCCAGTGTGTGCAAGGTGCGCAAGGTATAGTTACTTTACATGCCTTATCTCATACACTATTGAATTTAATTTCCATTTCTCTTATACCAAATTTATTTCTAAAAAAATATTAGATTTAAAAAAAAAGGCATATGCGACGTCTTTGTCCTGATTAGTGTAATTCTAAAAGCAGGTTATTGATATATATACTTACCAATGCCTTTTCTCATGGCACAGTGAATTTATTTTCCGGCTCTCTTAAACCAAGTCAATATTCTATAAACTAATTTGATTTTTCAAAAGACGGTGATTATTTATGTTGAGATATAGCGTAACTTTAAAAGTTTTGGCAGTATGGGTCTGTTGCGGGGAAGTGCATGTTACTGCTTTGTGAGGCAACTTCAGTGGTAATGGAAACAAGCTTTCGTCTTTTGGGGATTACTCCGGTATGCATTTCTAGTAGATTTTTCCCCCTTTCTTCAGTTTCTTGGGTCGGGTTTGTTTCCCTGGAATTTGTTATGCGGGAATATATTTTGTTAATAGATCATTTTACTCTTTTTTTTTAAAGGCAGTATTTGAGATTTATATATGCTTTTGGTTTGAAGTTTTCAAATTTAAATTGGGTTGGGTGTATTACAGTAGTATTAAAAGATTTTTTTAATTAAAAATCATTACCACATGAATCAGTCTATTTAAATAATTCACTCTGAGGTAGTAAAGTAAAAAAGATTTTATAAAAAACTTAGTCAAGTTTAAATAAATCAAGTAAAAGTATTACAGTAGTATTAAACATTTTCTAACCAGTTTTAAACTTTTCTTTTTGTGTAGGAATTCTCAAACTCCTCTGCATCATTACAATCATTTGTGAAACATGAAATGGATATACATGCTCGTTTGTCCGTAGAAAACCAAAAGGGGGCTAAAAGAAATCAAGAGAGGCCCTTTAAGGATCTTTTCACTACCCCTCCTTCTGTTGCTGGGTAACTACGGGTTTCAATATTGAATATAATTTATATATTCTTATGCTAGTTTGCTCATTACTTGCCATATTAGTAAAATATAGGGCTGTTTGCAGAAAGTATTGTACCTTTTCGTTATCCTTTTGAAAAAATGACTGTAAAGGTTAAATAAAATCAAAATTATGTGTACACATTTAGCAATTTTATTTGTTTTTTTTAATCATTTTAGAAAGACACATTTTATGGTTTTTATGGCTATGAAATGACCCAAATGGCTACAAAACCATTTTTTAGTTACTCATAGTTCAACACACTTTTTCATTTCAACGGTTGTAATTCTTTTTTAATATTTTATTTTGAGTTAATTTCATAAATGGTCCCTGTGGTCTGTCGGGTTTTACAGGTTTAGTCCCTAAACTTTTTTTTTACAGGTTGCGACCCATAACGGTTTTGGTCCCTGAGATTAACTGTCATTAGTTTTTTCCGTTAGTCCTTTATACTAACATTTGCACCGTTAGTCCTTTAACGACCGTTTGCAACAAACATTTGCACCATTAGTCTTTTAAACTAAAGACCGTTTATACTTAACAAAAAATTTGTTTTTTTACGGAGTATTTATTTATTTATTTATTTAAATTAAAAAAAATTGGTTTTCTTATATATATATATATATATATATTCTAAGTATCTTTAAAATTTATACACATTTTTATATACACATTTTTATATGCACATTTTTATACACATATTTTTACACAATTTTATACACATATTTTTACACGTTTTTATACACATGTTTTTATACACACGTTTTTATACACATGTTTTTTACACATGTTTTAATACACATTTATACACACATTATAAACGGTCGTTAGTATAAAGGACTAACGGTGCAAATGTTTGTTGCAAACGGCCGTTAGCTAACGGAAAAAACTAACGACAGTTAGTCTGAGGGACCAAAACCGTTATGGGTCGCAACCACAGGGACTGGATCCGTTAAAAAAAGTTTAGGGACTAAATCTGTAAAACCCAATAGACCACAGGGCCCATTTATGAAATTAACACACTTATTTTTGTAATCTTGAGTTGTTAAATGATAGTATTCTGTCGGCGACATTAAGAATTGAAATTTTTATATATAAATGTGGATTTCTTTAATTTTTAACGACTTGTATATGTAAAATTAAATTATCTATTAGGCTGGTGGGGCGGGTGAAGGGAATTCTATAGTTTTTGTCTTTATGTAGGATGATTTTATTTAATTTTTCCATCAGGCAGATAGATGATATAGTATAATTATTATTGACAAGTAATTTGATTGTAACTTTATGGTCTCGGTTAATGCTCAGATACAGAAAGATAATGTTACGGAACAGAGATTATACAGAAAGATGGTGTAGTATAATTATATTATGATTGTCACTTTATGGTCTCAATTAATGCTTAGAGATTCCAGATGTTCCTCTTAATAAGCATTTATAACCTGTCTTGCACATGCGTTTTTCATGTCTACTGTATACATAGACAAGGACTTTGCATAACTTACTGCTATACAACAACTGTAGAAAACCAACCGATTTCTTGGTCCTCCCATCTCAATTGCAGAAATTTTGTTTACTGTTTAAAACAATTTAGTTATCTGTTACTGTATTTTTTTTTTGTTTTGTTTTTAATTTGTGGTGGTTCAATTGATTTTCATCAGGGATCCAACTATAAATTCACGATTTGAGCTGTTTTCAATTCGTTCCACTGTTAAAAGAGATTCCCGGTTCCAAAGCGGTAAGCTGTTTGGGCTTATATCAGTATCCGATAAGGATGGGCTATTATTAGATGCGGGGTCTCACATATCTGAGCCCGATTTTGGTTATGTTCCACTATTCAACGTTGATTGGTCTGATTCTACAAACTTGCTCAATGGTGCGGTTGTATACCTTGAAGATCCCAGGTTTCATCGTTCAGTTCCATTCTCCTCATCTATTGACATTCGTATTGAACTCAATGTTATTAGCGAGAACAAGGATGCATGTTTCCCCATTTGCAATACCAAGTTTGAAATAGACGTATCTGAATTTTGGGCAAAGAAATTAGATTGCAAGTGCGGTCGTCTATCTGTTAACGGTGATTATGCTATTACAAGTATGTATTACATGCTAGTAAGGGATGCAATAGACACTGTTGTGGAGGTAAGCTTTAAAAAGAAGACTCGCCGTAGAGTTTGTGGATATATAGCGGCTTATTATGATGATGATCATGACTTTCCTTTTGAATCGTATCATCCAATGCGAGATTGCTATGCGGCACTACTCATTAAATCTCATCTTCCTTTTAATTTAGTGGATGGCAAAATTGCACTGAAGAAATCTATTTTGGCGGTACCCGTGAAGGGATCACTCAGAATTGAAGCAGACTTGCAAGATTATGACTCTGGGGAAGAGATTTTGGAGGGCTCTCACACATTTAAGTCGCAACGCAAAGATAGCAGCAGCTATATTATTGATGGGAGAGAGGGGACGGATTTCGGTCTGGATGTGAAAGTCAAGTGGGATTACAAAGTGTAGTTATTTTTTTATATCAATCTGATTTGATATGCTATGGTATGATGGCTCGACAGTCTTATGATGTTAGAAATTTATATGAGCTTGCATGTCTTATCTATTAATGTTAGTATATGAATGTTTAATTATATGAACTCAGATATAGTATCTATTATGTTCAGTTATGATTATTATGAATCATATCTGTTATGTTTAATTATGATTACTACGATGGAATAGATATGTGGTCAGGTCATAGTGAGTATCATCAGGGTTTGTAGAATGATAGCAGGACTACAGAAAGCCATTTGGTTTGGATTCAGCATATGGTTTCTACAGTGAAAAAGTACAAGTTTTAGAAACCTTATAACCACATTCCACAAGTTTCTAAATTTTTAAATGATTAAATAACAAATCAAACGCACCATTGGCTTCCTTATGACAGTAAGCTTGAACCCATTTAAATACTTGTAATGTTGTTAATGCTCAAACAATAGTAGTATTATTATTATGTACTTTAGGTTTCTTATACTTTTTTTTTCAACTTTTGTTGATCAAATGAAAAATTACTTGAGATGTATCCTATGTCTGAAGCGACTTTTTAATTATCATTAAAACTGAGTCGGTTTGTATGTCATATTATTTTGTTTGTGTTAAAAATTGCCACTCTAAAAGAAATAAAAAGAAAATTCTTTTGTTTGTTGAGTTAACATGATAATGCCCCCATATACTTGCACTGCTAGCTAACAACGAAGTAATTATCACAACATTAGGAACTTGCTGAATGTTTGAAGGTTTTGGATCCTAATGGTGGCTAACAGCAATTCATAACGTGGAACCTGTTAATAGTTTTGTTGTATCTGAGTGAAACTTTGAAACATCCATCAAGTTCCACGCCATGAACTGTTGATGATACTACAAAATCATCAAACCAAAGAAAACTATGCACTAATCTAAGAAACAAGCATGGTACCAACGCTATGCTGCGGTGGTAGTGACAATGCAATGTTAAACAATGGTGGTCAGTAAGAACACGTTCACTGAGGATGGACGATATTAAATTTGGTAAAAAAAGTGCCTAATTTAATGTATTGAAAGTATAATTTAGAGCAAAAAGAAATAAGGTAAATGAAGTAATTCTTTTTTTGAAACATTAGGGTGGTACATCACAATTTTCACCACTTCAAATCACAAGTGATCACAAAAATAAGTTTTATATGGAAAAATGAATTTGATCAAAGAGTGTCATTAATCAAATTAAAGGTATTTTAAGCATTATATAAAATTATAAAACGGTTTCCTACCATTAATCATCTTTATTTCAAAGTTGAAGAGTTATTGATAATGCTCCAGAGTCCATACAATAGTGGTATTATGTACTTTTGTTAATTAACTAAAGAATTACTTGAGATGTATCTAATGTCTTTTGAAGTGACTTTTTATTTATTAGTAAAACTGAATCGGTTTGTATGTCATATTATTTTGTTTGCGTGAGATAGTTAAAAATTGCAGTTCTAAAAGAAATAAAAAGAAAATTATTTTGTTTGCTGAGTAAACATAATAATGCTCCCATACTTTATTACTTACATTGCTGGCTAACAACGAAGTAATAATTACAACATTAGGAACTTGTTGAATGTTTGAATGTTTTGGATCCTAATGGTGGCTTACAGCAGTTCATAACATGGTACTTGTTTATAGTTTTGTAATATCTGGGTGAAACTCTTAAACATCCATCAAGTTCCACGCCATGAATAATGAATTGTTGATAATACTACTAAACCATCAAACCAAAGAAAACTATGCATCTAAGAAACTAGCATGGTAGGTGGTAGTGACAATGCGATTTTAGACAATGGTGGTCACCAAGAATGCGTGTACTGAGGGTGGACGATATTAAATTTGGTAAAAAAAAAAAACAAATAAAAAAAAAAAAAAAAAAAAAAAAAAAAACAACCTAATCTAACATATTGAAATATAATTTAAAGCAGAAAGAAACAAGGTAAATGGCAATTTTCACCTCTTCAAATCACAAGTGATCACATAAATAAGTTGTATATAAAAGGGTAAATTGCAAATTTTGTCCTTAATGTTTTTAAAAATTGCAAGAAAATCATCGATATATATATATATATATATATATATATATATATATATATATATATATATATATATATATATATATATATATATATTTTGGTCCCTGAAGCTGATGTGGCGCTCATATTAGCCACCGAGACCGTTAAGTGGCCTCACGCGATTTTGGTTATGTTCCAATATTCACGTTTTTTGTTTTTCAGTTTTCAGTTTTCTTCAATTAATGTTTGAAATCGTTCTTTAATCAATATTTGAAATCTTTTCATAATAAGAAATAAAAAGTCTGAATTTTAAGTTTTTCTAATTATAAAATAGTCTCAAATGCATTATAAAGAAGTAAAGATACATAAATATCACATATAGACTATCATACATTCATACGTTAGTGATACGAACGTTCATTTATATCGATGCTTAACACAAATCTTAGTGCTAATTGTAAGAGTAGTATATAGCATAAAATTATGGGAGGTAGTTTGCACACTCCATAATTTGATTGACACACTCTAATTTAGTGTGTATTATCATTTTTACCCTTATATTACTTGTACTCATCTTCACCTCTATAAGGATATAAATGGCAATACACACTAAATTGGAGTGTGTCAATCAAATTGTGAAGTGTGCAAATCACCTCTCTAAAATTATAAGGTCTATAAGTTTTAATTTCACTTGACAATTTTATAGAACAAAAAAGTCAACAACTTCACCGAACAGGGTATTTTTATAATATTATTTCCTAAACGGATAGTTATATATCTCAACGCTTGTAGAACTAGCATTTCAAAAAGTAGAGTTTAAAGAAAACTCGAACACTAAACGCTCATCGACAAACACGCTTTTATTTGTAAATGTTCAACGTTAAATGCTACAAAACGCTCCTAAATGTTTCGAGTCAAACACTACATTATTTCGAAAGTTTTAGTAGAGATAAGAACGTAACTTCTATCAAGTGTATGTAATTTTCAAATATATATATAAAAAAAAAAAATAATTATAATAAATTCATGCTCTGTCTTTCCCTGACAAGGGCCAAAGTTTTATTCAAAAAAAAAAAAAAGACGTAGACGTGGGAGCACCAGCCGAGCAAAGGATGATCTCGAGATTTATCTGCTTTATTCTTCTATGTTCTACCAGTATTGATTTAAAAAAAAAAAAAAAAAAAAAAAAAAAAGAAAATTGTCATACTTCTTCAGTCAAGTCTGGTGTCAATTGGAACCACAACTGAAATGTCCTTGGATTGATCAAGTCAAACCTAACTACAAAAGTCGTTAATAACCAACAATTTAAACAAGACCAACATATTAGATCCTCCGACACTAATTCGTGACCTAACTGTAGCATCTCTTTTCTTCAAAAGGGAAGCAACGGCCATTGCGTTCTTCAGGCCAACGGTAATGGTTGGAGTCTAATCTACCATGAAATTTCGACTCAATTAACCAAGTTCTTAATATATGCTAGATTATATATTAATCTAGGTACTAAATGTACCATCTGGATGCGCATTATCAAAGATTTCTTCGTTCTAACTGCCATGCAAAACGATCAGCTGCAGCCATTGCACGGGATGCTGCACCAATGGACCCTTCATATCTATATAGATCATGTAGCAAAAGAGCAAAACTTCTCAGCTTAGGAAAAGATAAAGTAATGTAAGATTTATGGTTGGTGTTAGCTGTTTTAACTCATTTACTTACGAATAGGTCAATTGAATGTGTTATATATCTAAAAGGGTGAAGTGAGTCAAATAAAAAAAGATTAGCTAAAACCGAACAGTCATACTGGCATTTTTAATGCATTCAACCTCCTAAATGCTTCTTAGTAAAAAATCATCGTAATAATATTGCTTTTGTGCTCACAAAAACACAATAATTATGCACAACTTTTTATAACAATGGACAAATTAGTGTTTGTGAAAACGTTCCTAAATGTTGGTTCTTTCATATATAGACCCGTATTTAAGCTGCATTGAATGGGAAAATAGAGTTGTTCTTACAGTGCAACAAAAAGGAAAGATGGTGTCTTGAAGACTATAGCCCCTTCACCAGCAGGGTTTGAAGTGTCCATGCATCTTCCACAAAACCAACTCTCATGTATTGATGTAACAATATCTGCCACCAACCAAAAGATGGTAAAACATTTTATGTCGACAAAATTTAGAAGCTAAAACAAATTATTTATATATGCGAATGAAGAAGGTTCAACACATGCTGATATGCATTCAACTCCAGAAAAGCTAAAATTCCATAAGCACAAGGTTTATCCAAGACTTGCATAAATGAAAGGTGTTACAGATACTCATTTGAACAAAATTGTGGTTGTGTAACAGAAAAGTACAGCACAATTTGAAATCTCTTTGTAAACAAATTAAACTAGGAATATCTCAATATGTAAAACTTAAAGGTCGGTATTTTATCTTAAACAGGCAAATGAGTCAAGTTATAAGATTTTACTATAAAGGAAACGTTCAAATGGATCAAGCAAGTTAAACCATGTCTCGGTCGGTCATCCCAACCCAACCCACATGTTTAGACCCGCACTTAAAGTTACATGTTTTGACCTGAACCTGTATTGACTAATTACCCACTCTACCGCCCTTCTGATTCTGCCACCTCTAGTAAAACTTTACTGGAACTAAAGCCAATATTGGTACACTAGTAGCAGATACCAGAAGAATTAGTGAGCTAAGTAACTAGATCCAAAGATGAACTCTGATGAAGCAGGTATAGGGGTTTATCTAAAAACATTCAAAGGTAATGTTTCAATCTCTTGCAGTCTTGTTTTAGATCTTACATTGACTTGAATTTATAAAGAAACTTTCACTCTGGTAATTGCATCGTTTGACGAAGTTCACAAACTGGCTAACTTCAATGGGGTCTGCTTCTATACCGTCCTCCTCTGCACTGCAAACACCAAGATCAATCTTCACGGTTTCTTATGGCCGAACACAATTATGAATAGTAAAAAGATTAAAAATTGTGCATAATCGCAATTGATTTCTAACAGGACTAATAAGAGTAGCAAAGACTTTCATTGTTCTTATTATTATGGTATGTTGATAAGACGCGGTGGGATTCTTTTCTACCATCCTAGTTTCACAGACAATAAATTCTATTTTTTCTACTTAATAGTTAATACACATCTTTTTACAATGGTCAACTTGGATAACTCTGGGTTATTTTTGTACAAGTTAAAACAAATAGTTTGACAAAACAGGTTTTATAGAAAGAATATAGTAAACTTGAAGTTGCAACTCCAAGCTATGCTTCCATTTCTTAATGGAAGTCAAGAAAGTATAAGAATTACTAAAATATAAGGTCCTACAGACAGAGAGAACTACACCAAGACACGCATGACAGGGGAAGTTTAAATTTATAAAATCTATGAAACATACAAATGGCACGGGAAGCGTATTTTTTGTTGTAATACAAAACAATTGAAAGAAAGAGAATGTTCATACACTAAACTGATATAGAACCCTTAATCATAACACTAATCATCACCAGATTGGTAGCCGTAGAACTTAACCATATGTACATACTGTTGAAACTTAACCATCCAGATATAAATTTGCATATATCTAGAGCCTTGAAACAGATATTTTCACCTAAGGTACTGAGAACTGTGAGAAAACACTAACATAAGTAATGAAATGTCAAACAATTTACCAGGAAAACTAGTTAAACGTGTTCAGAACAAATTAGTGCCTTTACATATGTTGGAACTTCGATGTCAGAACGACATCTTATATCAGGGTAAATTAGTTATTACTTACAAAATAATGTATAAGGAATAAGTACGAAGACTTGAAAACTGTAAACGAGTAGAAAAAAACTATTTTTGGGCCATGGAAATCTCCAAGTTTAACTTAAATAATACCATCCATTCTTACAATATACAGTGGACGTCGTCACTTGTCATTTGTGTATATTAACTATTAAGTATATGAAAACGCATAAAAATGTTTTTAATAAAAATGTGTGAATATACTTGAGAACCTTACATTGTAGATAGTAGACGAGAAGGTCCAGTTGGATCGTAGTTAATTAGAAGAGCCGCCTTCAATGGCTGACCTGTAGATTACAATTCAACATAAATATAAGCATTCTGAATATCAATAATCAGATAGGTTGAACATCTGAACGAATTGTGATTGTATACCATCAGAACCGACACTGTTAGATGCCCACTTTTCACAGGTTCTGTTCACAAACGCCCAATCCATATTCAAACTGCAGGCCAACAAAAGAGAAACCTGTCAAATTTGGTGCTTAGCAGATATCGTTTGTTTGGCTCGAAGATATATAGTGATAACGATATATTGTGTTTACACTAGGTCGTTCCTAAAAACGCTTTCATATGCCATTCATTCAGGGTAATATGTTTTCGCGGAGCTATTTTCTAAAGCCTATATACTAAAAGCATCATAATTATACGACTTCCATCCAAAGTAACAAGACTTAAAGCTAGAGTAACAAGATATAATTAGCATATACACCATCCCAAACACCCACATAAGCATTAATTAAACATGTAATGGTAAAAAAACATAAAGGTGGGACCAATACAAAACGGGTAAAACTCAATACTGCAAATTAACAATTGAAATCAACGAAACACTGGAATTGAAATGCGACACTTGGTAATTAATCTATGGAAAATAATGAGTGTGTTGAGAAGCTTTACCGTTGAGAAACTGATGATGGTGGGCTGGGTTTTTCTTGAATTTGGATTGGATGTGAGAGAAAACAAAGTGAAAGATTGTTGGGTGTTTGGTTTTAATTGAGGTTTCCAACTTTCCATACTCTATACTGTATTTATTAGTAATTTATTTATTTATTTATTAACGAAAATCAATACTCCAGGCCCGTTTGGTTTGTAGAGATGCATTTAAATTATGATTTAGATTTAAATGTAAAATTGTAGATTATAATTTGGATTTAAACAGAGAAAACATATATAAAATTAATAAAACATATTTTATACCAGTAATAAAATTATAATATAAAAAATTAATAAGAAAAGAATGTAAAATTTCTTATAGCTCTCGATCAATGGGGATAATGATCATGAACAACAACAACAAACCTATTTCAGATCTTTTGTTTGATCACATTTTGCACATAATCAAAACAAAATGGGCAACTGCTTAGGATATACAAGAAATGGTGTCAAACACAGTCGCTGCATACAACCTCAAACCCAACATGAATGAGTTTTTCTCCCATTAACGTTTCCAGTTTTTTACGACTTCCAAATAATCACTATTTTTCATCAATTTCACACTAAATACGGAACGAATCTTAATTCTGATTACACCATTCGATTCGTCATGCCATTACGCACATAATGGTTAGCTTGAATTAGATTTTAGTTCATGATGAGGCGAAAAATGATCCGTTTTTAGGGGGTCATTTAAGCCCGAATCCGACTTTATTTGATCAAATATTGCCCTAAATCGTTCCTTTTGTGATTTTAGGTACTTGGAGAGTGAATTCTGGAAAAGAAGCCATTTTGGACATTTTTAGAGCATAAAAGTGAAGAAAACGGCAAAGTCTCAATTTTCCATGCTGGGAACAGTAGGTGACGGCGTCAAGAGTAATTTCCTGACGGCGTCAAACCTCAATAATAAAATCTGAGAGTTCATGAAGGCGTCAAGAGTTTTCCTGATGGCGTCAAAACCCCAAGAATTAAAATCCGTAGTTGATGACGGCGTCACACACAGGGCGTCAAGGGTAATTTGTGTGACGGCCTAGGCCTTGACGGCGTCAGAAGTAGATCAAGGCCGTCCGAGGAAGTATTTGGCGGCGAGATGACGGCGTCACACCTTTGTTCTTGACGCCGTCACCCGTATTTTCCTATATATAGTTTTCTAGTTTTTCACATTAGAGGGAGAGAAGTTTTGGAGAAACCCTAAGTACGATTTTGGTGCAACTTTTACAGGTTTTTCAAGGGTTCCAAACCCTTGATACCTTGCATTGTAATTGAGATAAGTGTTCTTCTAATTCAATCAATATGTCTATGTGTTGGTTGTCTATATCTTGTTCTTGTCTCAATTCCATTATGCTAAGCTAGATCTCTTTTGTGTTTGCTTAGATCTAATGAAACCTAGATATTGATTATGTGTTGATTACTTGTTTATTCTTGTCTTGGATGAATGATTTATATGTTAGGCTTAAGAAAACTGGCAGATCTCCAAATGGTAACATGCTTGAACGTCTTAAGAAACATGAACCGAGGCGTACTAGGTCTTTATTGGTTGTATTTAATGCATGAGCCACTGTTTACAATCCCTATAGTTGTGCTGGGCATGGTGTAGGAGGAGATAAGAGCTCATAGAATTGGAGAATTATGTATGCCACCCCATGAATGGTATTAAGGAATACGATCCGTCATCCATGCAATTATAACAAGTAATTAACGTGTAAAAGATATCTAGGGAGTAGTGAAATCTAAGTAAACACATTTTCTCCAATTACTGCTCACAACCTTAGTATAATTAGTTTATTTTCATTTTTAGTATTTTATTTTGATTGCATCTTAATATTGGGTTAGTTGAATAGCAACTAATTCCGCCCACTCTTCCAAAAACCCGAGATTTTACTTGTTTTCATAAAAAATATAAAAACACAAAAATAATCATCCCTCACCTTGAGAACTAGTATTTAGGCTTTCTAATCCTAGCGACACTATTCCTAAGCTGAACGATCAATCCCCCGGTACTTGTCACTATACTATACTACAACGATTAGGTACACTGCCTGGTGGGGGTTGTAAGCTTCTCGAGATCCCTCGAGAGGTAAAGCCTGTTGCGATTCCCACGCATCAGTTCAGTCTTGAGAAAACCCCCAATTTCAGTGATTTTGGGGCCAAGTTTTTTAATTTCAAGTTTTGTTATAATTCTGTCTCATGTTACATTCCTGTACAGTATTATTAGTTTCTTCTTTGTTTTCATTGAGGTTGATTCTAGTTACTAGTAAAAATGACGAATAAAAAGAAACTGAGAACTTCTAATCGGACTCCTAGGGTTCCGGTGAGGTTTAATGATCATATTGTAGGTAGTTTGGGGCAAAAACGTGTAGAGAATGTATTAGATATTACTGAAAAGGAGATTGATAGTAGCAGAATTGGGGAAACGAGTGTGATAAGGGAAAATAGTGTATTAGAGAGGGATGAGATGAGTAAAAAGGATGAGGTTGGGAAGGTAAATACTGTTGATAATACTGCACAGAATGGTAATACAGAGAATGTTGAATTGACTACTAGTAAATCTACTCCTAATGAGGTGGTGAATGATGATCCCAAGAGCAATGTAAGTAATTATAATTCCAAAGGTGTGGTGAATGCTGATGCGAATAATGTTGATATTGATAAGAGTGTGAAGGTTAGTAATGGTAACTCTTATGTTATTGTTGTGAAAAAGGATGAATTTCCAAAGGAACTGATATACATTCCCACTGAAATAACTGAATCAGGAAATGAAGTTGTGGTGTTTGATGAATTACTTGTGAAAAATGGGAGTGAAAGGTGGCTGTTAACTGCTTGTGGTCAGTTTATTGGGTATAGTATGAACATTAATGAGCTTAGGTACAACATTAGGAGAATGTGGAGCAGATTTGGAATAATAGATATTAGTGGTAGTAAGAATGGGCAATACATGTTTAACTTCAAGGATGAAAAAGGTTTGAATGCTGTGATTGAAAGGGGCCTTGGATGGTCCAATATAAACCTCTCTTTGTTCAAAAATGGTCTCCAGAAATAGGTATGAATAAAATTGAGCCTAAGAAGATGCCTGTTTGGGTGAAGATGACTAATGTTCCACTTGAGGCTTGGCGTATGAATGGGATTAGTGCTTTAGCTAGTAGTCTAGGAAAACCTTTAGTTATGGATTCAATGACAGCTTCCATGTGCTATAGAGGAGTTGGTAATCTAGACTATGCTAGAGTGCTAGTTGAATTTGATGCTGTGAAAGATATTAAGAATGAAATTGAGATACAATATAGGGATAAGGAGAACAAAATCAAAGGTTCCAAAAAGATAAATGTCTTGTATGATTGGAAGCCTTGTAGGTGTACTGAGTGTAAAGTGTTTGGCCATGTTTTTTATCACTATAATTTCAATAAGAATAAAGGTGAGGGGATGGAGAAAGTGGGAGAGAAGAATGATTTGGCAAAGAAGGATAAAGAACAGGTGGGTAATAGAAGCAATGAGGAAGTGAAGACACACAAGGATACTGGTAGAAGATATGAAATGAATAGCAAAAATGTCCAAAAGCATAATGGAATAAGCAAAAACTTCAATTATAAAAAACAACAAGATTTTGGAAGAAAGCAAAGTAATATAGAGAATAAGAATAATGGAAATGCTGGGCCATTTGGTGCAAGAAAAGTATGGAATTTGAAGACAAAAGAAGCTGAAGAAATGAGGAAATCAATAAATAAGTATTCTGTGCTACAATCTTTACCTGATGATGATGATCAAGAGATAAGAATTATGAAGGATAGAATAATAGTGGATCAGTACTTGAACAAAAATCTACAACCTACTCCCTCTGAAGCAGCTAGCTGGTCAGCTGATATGAGGAAGTATCATAAAGAAAAAAGTATAGAGTATAGTGGTCTACAGACTTATGAAAGTAAAGATGATGCAACTGTTGAAGATGTTATTAGTGATTCAGAAGGAATACTAAAGACTATGGAGGTGAATGAGGTTAAAGGTTTGGATGCCAATGTGTTAAATAATGAATGTAATGGAGTTTAAGATGGGTGTATTGAATATCAGAGGCTTGAATACTTCTGAGAAACAAAAGGAAATAAAAAATTTAATTTCTAGTGAGAATTTGAAGATGTGTGCTATACTAGAAACAAGGTTAAGAAGTAAGAAATTGCAATATACATGTAATAAAGTATTTCAAGGATGGGAATGGGCTTCAAATATGCAGTACTGCAATAAAGGATGTAGAATAGTTCTTGGTTCGGATGATCAAGAAATTAATGTTCAAGTAATAAACACAACTAGTCAGTCCATGTTCTGTGTTTTGAGTGCTAATAGGTATAAAATCAAATGCTTCCACACCTTTGTTTATGCTGCCAATGATGGTGTGGAAAGAAGAGATCTGTGGACTGAGTTGAGGAAGAATAGCATGTATGTTAATGGAAGACCATGGGGTATAGCTGGAGATCTTAATGTAACTTTAAGCCTTTCTGAACACTCAAGTGGGGGATCTGATATGACTACTGATATGGTGAATGTGTGAACAAAATTGAAGTGGAAGACATATGTAAAGCTGGGCTACATTTCACATGGACTAAAAACCTGAAGAAAGTCAAAGCTGGAAACATGACAGGGATCCTTAAGAAGCTGGACAAAATGATGTCTAATGAAGAATTCATTAAACAATACCCTCAGGCAAATGCAAAATTCTTACCTTATATTATTTCTGATCAAACTCCAGCTATTTTGTGTATTCCAACAGGTATCAAAATACAAAAAAAGACTTTTAGATTTGCTAATTTCATCACTGAAAAGAAGGAGTTCAGTACTATTGTTAAAGAAGGATGGATTAAAGAAGTGGATGGATATTTCATGTACAAAGTGGTAAAAAAGCTGAAAAATCTAAAAGCTCCCCTGAATAAGTTGGCTTGGTGCAAAGGCAGTCTCTTTAAAAGAGTTGATAATCTTAGGAGTCAACTTCAACAAGTGCAAACTGAGATTGAACAAGATCCTCATAATCAATGTCTAAGAGTCATTGAAGCCAATCTTGTGGAAGAATTTTTTGAAGCAGATTCAGATGAGGAAAAGCTTTTATCTCAGCAAGCAAAGGGGATAAAAACTCAAAGTTCTTTCATAAGGTGCTCAAAGGAAGATCTAACAGAAATAAATTTTTCTCTTTGTGTGATGATAATGGGGCGAGACATGAAGGTGATCAAGTTCCAAGCCTGTTCTTAAAACACTTTAAAGATTTCCTTGGTACTAGTCATCAATTACAGAATATTGAGAATAAAGATGATCTTTTTGTGAATAAGTTGAGTAATGTTGATGCTGTGGGAATGATAAGAAATGTCACTAGGGAAGAAATCAAAAGAGCTTTGTTTGATATTGATGACACAAAGGCACCTGGTCCAGATGGTTTTACAGCTGCTTTTTTCAAAAGTGCTTGGGGGATAATTGAAAATGAATTTTGTTGTGCTATCAAAGAGTTCTTTTCTTTTGGAAGACTGTTAGGTGAAATTAATGCTACTCTTGTCACCCTAATTCCTAAAGTGGCTACACCTAATAAAGTTACTGAATTCAGATCAAATTGTCTCATGTCTCATTACAAATGATTTATTAGTCATGAGCCATGGAGATACAAGATCTGTGAGTGTGATCAAAAGAGCTCTTGAGGAATTTAGTGGCTGCTCAGGGTTAATTCCTAATCTATCAAAAAGTATTGCCTATTTTGGAAGCATGGAAGATGAGGAAAAAGAAGCTATCAATCAAGTTCTTCCTTTTGCTACTGGTAAATTGCCAGTAAGATATTTAGGAGTACCTTTAATTGCCAAAAGAATTGGGGTGAAAGATTGTAGATGTTTGTTGGAAAAGATTAAAGGAAGAATTAAAAATTGGAAAAAAAAGAGTTTGTCCTATGCAGGGAGGCTTCAATTAATTGCTGTTGTCTTAGAGTCTATCCATGTATATTGGTCTTCTGTGTTCTTAATTCCAGCAACTACTATCAATGAGATCAACAAGATTCTTGAAAGTTTTTTATGGAATCAAGGTGAATCTACTAAGGGTAAGGCTAAAATAACATGGAATACTGTTTGCAGGCCTAAAGATCAGGGTGGATTAGGTTTAAAAGACTTGCATAGATGGAATGAAGCTATGTTGGCTAAACAGGTTTGGAATATTGCAGTGAAAAAAGATACTTTGTGGATAAAATGGGTGCATGCTGTGAAATTGAAAGGGAAAAGTATTTGGGAGATTTCAGTTGAAAAGGGCGATAGTTGGGGAAGGAAAAATTTGATTAAGATATGAGATAAAATAAGGGAGAATGTTAAGTACAAAGTTAATAATGGTGAGAGTACTTCTATGTGGTATGACAATTGGAGTACTATGGGCTCTTTAATGCAGTATATTTCCCATAGAGACATCTATGATGCAAGATTATCTGTGAATCTTAAGGTTAGTGATATGATTGATAATGGGAAATGGAAATGGCCTATTGAATGGTATGAAAAATTCCCCCTTATTACTAGCATTAAAGATCCTGTTATCAATCCTGATGTTAATGATTCTGTTGTATGGATTACTAAAAGTGGAGTGGAAGTAGACTTCTCAGTCAAAGCTGCAACCATTGATCTGTGTACAACAATTCCAAAAGTATATTGGTGGAAACTTGTCTGGTACTCACAGTGCATACCCAAACACTCATTTATTCTTTGGTTAGCCATACAAGACAGATTAATTACTCAAGAGAAGATAAAAAATTGGGGTATGCAAATTGTCAACAGATGCCCTCTATGCCTTAATGATAATGAAGATTTGCAACACCTATTTTTCAATTGTAAGTTTTCATCTGATGTGTGGGAAAAAGCTAGGGAGATTGCTGAAATTGATTGTGATATAGCCGATTGGTATGATTTGGTGAGATGCTTAGCAGAAAGTTGTGTCTAAAAGAATATTGGTTGGGTTATAAAAAGGTTAGTACTTGCAGCCTGTGTCTACTTTATTTGGCAAGAAAGAAATGGGAGAATCTTTAAGGTTGTTCAAAGTAACAGTCATGAAGTTTTCAAGAAAGTTGTTGATACTATTAAATGCAAGATTCCTGGCATAATTGTGAAAGATAGTCTTAATGTCAGGAAGGTGGAAGAGAAATGGAATGTGAAGTGCAAAAAAACAAATAAGAATGTGTTAGCTTGAATGTTCTATGGGGAGTATAAGGGATGTATTTTGGGATCTATTGTGATTGGTCTATGGATTCTAAAGCTGAGTTTTAGAGTGATAGCTCAAAGGGGTGTTTGAATATAAGTTTTAAAGGAAGTTGTTTGCATACTTTGTGTTTCTTCTCACTGGAAAGTCAAAGTATCTTATCTGCAAGCCATAACAATGGATTGTCCTTAGTGCTTGGAGTTCTAATGGTGAGACTGTACTCATTTGATCCTCATTCTCTTAATCATTCTGGCCTAGGGAGGGGATTGATTAGGCTTTGATTGATCAATGAGAGGTCTAAATCATAAGAATGTACCATAATATAGGGATAATCATTGTGAAGGTTATATGGTTTAGGTGGGCAGTGTATGATAGGTGGAATAGCGAGGAGTGAAAGATGAACTTGCTTGGTCCACCCAACACATTGCTAAAGGAGGTAATGGTTGGTCTTCCCTCAAGGTATGTGTTCGCAAGTAACTGAAGCCATTTTTAAGAGATGGAAATGTAGGTTACTTGGTATAGCTCTTGATTGGAAGGGTTATGGGTGCCTAGTGATGCCATTCATTCTCCTACTTTTGCCATTGTGGATGCTGGTTGAGTGGTTTTGGTGGGAAAATGAGTGAAAATGTAGCTAGATGGTTAATGTGCAAGTTCTATAAAAAAGGTAAATTGAGGTGATGATATTGTCTAATGAATGTATGCCTGATATGATATAGTTGTTAGAGATTAGTCTTAGCAGACTTATTCTTTGTACTGTCATATATCAGATGTATTGTCTTTTGGTCTGTATGTGCCTTGGGTATGTCCAAGCACTCAGTTGTTACTTATGAGTTTGTAAATTTGGTTGATAAGTAATATAAATTTACCTTTTACACCAAAAAAAAAAGAAAAAGAAAAGAAAAGAAAAAAAAGAAAAAGAAATAGATATAGCTCAAGTTTGTATATGGTAAGCTTCATGGGTTTTAAAAGTCAAATCTTAACCCTGAATATCATACCAAATAATTTTTATGTGCCACATCAAATTCCATGCGATCAAAACCTAAAAACCAAACACCACCTCATTTATATCCAATATAATTTTACAATAATAAATTAGTTTTAATGTTCGAAAATATAGTCCAAAGTTTAATAAACAAGTAAAAATACAATATTGTCGTTCGTCCACAATGAAACAAACGCACATGATGCTTTTATCAATGATATGCAGTGTAATTTCAACTCGTATAATTTGTTAATCTCATTTTTGTTCTTTTTGTCACCTAATATAGAGGGTCCCAACGATGTTCGAGTTTTCTGAAGTTTTGTTTAATTCTTTATTTGGGATAAACATGTCCCTTATGATGGTTGTGAGTTGGAATGAAAAAGAAAGAAGGGTAAAATGGTAAAATGCATTATTAGTTAATATCAGTATAAATTTGATTAAAATGTTAAATTGAGTAAATATGTGTAATTTTAATATTTGAAATGATATTGACTTAATATTGATATTTGTAAAAATATTGATGTAATTTGTAATTTTTTTAAAAATATTGATGAAATTCCTCCTTTAATTTAAATCTTTTTAAATCATTTATAATTTTTAAAATCATTTTTAATTAATTTATAAATCATTTGAAAATTATTTATAATTAATCTAAATAACTTATATTTCATTTAAAACCTTTAGTGACGACTTTTAGCGACCACAAGAAGGTTCAATGGAAAAATTCCCCCACAGGGAAATTCTTTTTTGACTTTGACATCTTTTTTCGTCACCAAACTTATAGCGACCACGTGTCGTCGGTAGGGGTGGAAACGAGCCGAGCCGTTCGTGAAAAGCTCGAGATCAGATCGGTAAAAAGCTCGAACGAGCCGAACTTAAGTTTGGGCTCATTTAATAATCGAGCTCGAGCCCAAGCTTTATATATAAAGATCGATTAGGCTCACGAGCCTAAATGAGTCCTAAAAATATATACGTATATATACTCCCTCCGTCTCAAAATAATTGTCAGAAGACAAGAAGCACATAGTTTAATAAAAGTGAGGCCACTTTAGTTTTCAATCACTCAAAGAGAATATTCCCCTACTATATTCTCTAGTTTTTACTTAAAAAATAAAGTGGACAATTATTTTGAGACATCCCGAAAAAAACTATGGACAATAATTTTAAAACGGAGAGAGTATTTTTTATACATATAACCATGCATGTATAAACTTGCTTAAGAAAATAAATGAGCTCGAGCCTAGTGTGATTAACGAGCATTCGAGCTTTATTTCATTCAACATTTTATATAAGTTAGTCGAGCCTGAGTCAAGCTCGAGCTTTTGAAAATATTCACGAGCCGAGCTCAAGCTCAAGATACGAGGCTTGAAACTAGCTCGAACTTATATATATATATATATATATATATATATATATATATATATATATATATATATATATATATATATATATATATATAGGGGGCTTTATTTTCAGAACCTTGTTAAGTGCGGGAATTGCGAGAACTTCAATTTTGCATTAGAAAACATGCATATTCATATAAAACATGAATGTTTTCTTACATACACATGCCTGCGTATTAAGGTGTATGTAAGAAAATATACATGTTTTATATGAACACTAGTTATAATATAATGCCCGCGCACGCACTGGTTTTTAAAATTTTTTTGAATCATATATTTTTATTTATTAAAAAACAAATAATTTACTATTTGTTTTGTTTGATTTATAATGTTTAATTATAGTTTTTTATTATTAAAGATAATTATTTAAAAATTTTGATCATATTATTAATTGCATCTTATCTATTTATCTTCTACTTGTGTTATGGATAAATATAAAATGTTACCTAAGATGAAAATAATTTAAAAAAAAAAAAAAATTATTACTAAATAAGGTATGAATGCATTTTTTTGAAATGAAAAATTCCCAATAGGGGTTTTGTTTTATTATATAAAAGATGCATGTTTTCTAATGCATAATTGTAGTTCTCGCAGTTCCCGCATTTAACAGGGTTCTAAAAATAAAACCATTTTGCATTGCTCTATTGCACTTAATAGGTTTTTATATAAACATGTATTATGTGTATTAAGGTGTATGTAAGAAAACATACATTTTTATATGAACATGCATGTTTTCTAATGCAAAATTGGAGTTCTCGCAGTTCGCGCACTTAACAGGGTTTTGAAAATAAAGATACACTATATATATATATATATATATATATATATATATATATATATATATATATATATATATATATAGTGAGAAGAATTATTAAAATGAAAAGAGTGAGAAAAAATTATAGCCACACATTTTAAATAAGAAAAGAGAAATAATAGGAGATGCATCTATTTTTTATAGGTGCATCTAATATTTGTGGTTGTAGTTTCTTCTCATCTTAATTATGTTTCTTATTTGATCTTAAGTCTATATATATATATATATATATATATATATATATATATATATATATATATATATATATATATATATATATATATATATATAAACGAGTCGAGCTCGAGCTCTTGCAGGCTCAGGCTCGGCTCGACTCGACTCGACTCGTTTCCATCCCTAATCGTTGGTATAAGTTATGGTCATAGTCAAACGTTTTTGCAACACTTGTTTTGTCATCTAACGGACAATTAGCGAGGACATGTAGTCAATAAAGGTCAAGATGTAGTCGCTAAAAGATTTGGTCAAAGACGGAGATAAAGATGTTGGTTTTTTGCCATGTTGCGAACCCTTAACGCCGTCGCTTAAAGTCGCCCATCGAGAGAAGTAGAAAATGGCGTAGTGACCGCTTTCTCAAAATCACTTGAAATTTATATTTAGCCTCTTGTTTAATGAAACAAGCACTTCTGATCCATAAATAAGCACTAACAAGCTCGTTTAAGCTAAAACTCAAGTTTTGGACGTGAAATTTGAATCCCCAAGCTTTCACGTCAATCTCAATTAACCAATAAGCAATCAAATAATTAAGCACAAATTAAGTAGATTGATCCTCGAATAAGCACAATCGGACATCATATTACTCGTATACATGCTATGACGCCGCTTGTTCTTCCATCAAGGCATCAAGCTTTAGGATAAACGGCGTGTCATGTGGGTAAAATTAATTTGGGTAGGCTTGAAAAAAAAGCCCCGTATTTTTTAGGGTACTAAATTAATTGTAGACAAAAATGAAATAAAGAAATGTGAAATCCGGGCATTCTTGAAGGGCCAATATTGTATATTTTGAAACTTATAAGGCTTGACTATAATAACTTGGTGTGGTATTTATTTATCAATCGCCAAGCCCCTAAAAGAACCCATCAATCTATCTATCGTGGTAACCTTTTTTTTAAACTCACTAATCGCTAACCCCCCACTTTGTCCATTGTTTCAATTTAAACTAACTACCAAATTAATAAACTAGACAGATGGAGCTAAATCTGGAAGATAAGAGATGGAGCTTTCAAGAAGAAATCTCAAAGCTATTTGCTGCCTCACTGAAAAGTAGTTTCCCCGAATTTGAACAAAAGCCTGTGATTTATGCCAGCCAGGAAGGGCAGGATGGTGATTACAATTGGTATGTGTATATACGTTTTTACTTTCTTTCTTTGCTATGTAACACATACATTTACTTTTTTCATTTGACAGCCAGAATGTATTGCGGATATGGCCAAAAATAAGAAAAAGTCTTGGACAACAAAAGTATGCACATATTAAAAAACCAACAGATGTTGGAGAGGTAAAATTTCCGTCAATCACGGTTTCTTGAATGTTTTGTGTGCTATTTTATTAAAAAACCAACAAAAGTATGCACATATTAAAAAATCAACAGAGTTTTTCTTAACTAACTGTAATCATATGGTTTTTGTGTGCTATTTTATTATTACAGGTAATCAAGAATAATCTTCCGAAATCTTCCATGATAGCCGGAGAAGCCTCCATACAAGATGTTGGTTTTGTAGCTATTTCATTATCACGGAAATGGTTAATTGAGGTATTGTTTTCTTTTCTTTTCCAACTCTATTAAAACATACATTACAAGTTTCACTTAGATTTTTCTTGTTTCCTTGCCAGAGCATTCACAAGATGTTAAAGTATGGTATTAACACATGGGCACCAGAACTTCCTGTGAAAAGGGTATTAGTAGTAGACTATTCCCCAATAGTAGTAGATATCGGTTGGTTTCAACAACGTGCTATCAGAGAAACTCTAGTTCTTATGCTTGAGTATTCGGGAGCTGGTGTGGACTTAAATTTCAATCCCGAGATCAGTCGCAAAAATTCTAAAGTATATATGCAATTGATCTAGCTGTTTCAATGTTTGTTATATTAAATCTTATTATATTTATATCTATATTATATAAAATTACATTTTCCGCCTTTTTGATATAAAATAGGCATGTTTTGCAGTTTATGAGTTTAATAATTCCATTTATTTTAGAAGCCGCAGCAGTACAAGTCTTGGGCTCAACGCATATTGAAGAATTCGTTTAATATTAAAGAAAGAGAAGGAGATGTTGTGGGGATTCATTGTAAAGGAAAACCAGCTTTTTTTCTTGCGAAGAGAGATTTTGACAATTCTTATAAACATATCCGAACTTTGAGGTACGTTACTTGCTCAGTTTATCAAAACATATATAATTATACATCAATTGGCTAGTAATAGATTTGTTTTTCGGGTAAATTTATTGTCAATAGTGTTACATTTCACCAATGATATATGAACTATGGCTTTCTGTCTGCATATGTAGGTATGGGATTGAAGAGAAAAAAGCAGATTGGATAATATATGTGACCCCTGTACGTCATAGAGACTTTATTCAAATGTGCTTCACTGTGAGTAACTTTTATACAATAGGATAAGGATAATCAATAACTTGTTCAAAAGAAAGATGAGAAATTGAATACTATTTGTTTTCCAGGCTGCTAAACTTGAAGAGTGGTACCCAACTGATAGGAACGGATACCCTAAAACAAGTTATGTTGGATATCAAACTTTTAGTGAACTGAAAGAATTTGTTGTTTTGTTTGAGGAACTCAAATCTAGTTGTCGAGCGGTGGCAGAAGGTATACCGGAGATTGTTCATTTCACCAAATTATTTTATTACAAAAATCATTCAACATTTTTGATAAAGCAACTAGCTTTTAACCCGTTTGACCTGTTTTGTTATTAGTAAAAGTTGTATTTTTTTAACCCATTAGAGAGAAAACATGTCCCAAATCATAAATCCGTTAACATTATAACCGGATCAATTTTAAACTTGCTAGGTTTCACATTTTTCTTTTTTATCAGGCGAGGATGCTAAGTTGTTTGGGTATAGTAGTGAAGCAGTTTTAGATTGTGTTCTTAGGTAAGATTCTCATGTTTTTAACATAATTTTTACCGTTACTGTACTTATGCTATCAGTATTGATAATACAACTAGAGTGATAAATGTTAGTTTCCTATGAACTTTTATGTAAGAGCATCTCGAATGGTAAACCGTAAACCTTTTAAAAAAGGTTTATAAAATTTTCATGTCATAATATAATACTTATAAATTTTTCAATTTGAAATAAAACTTTATATTCAAAGATGTTTTAAACGAGTTGCATGTACAAAGTTGTACGAGTACTAAAAAGGTTCATAAACTTGGACATACTTCGTTCTATGTGATAATAAACTTATTCTCACTATGGAGACTTGATTTATAAACCATTTCATAGAGATTATAAACCTTTACATGGACCTTCTACACTAGATACCCAACTTTTAGGTCAAGTTTTTATTATTTATTCATATTCAATGCTATGCGTTTTGTGCTCTTAACAGGTATACTTTTTTGAAAAACCATAGATTGGCTGCAGGAACATTCGATATCAATGAGATGCTTAATGAAAATGTAATGTTCTTTCATTACTGGTAATGTTATGGTGTTGTATATTGTATAGCTCATCGATTTGAAATCTGTAAACCGATCTTGTTTTTGATCTGCTCAAATTCATTGATAAATAGGAAAATACTTTTGTGTCTTTGCTAAAATTTCGAGCTCAAGTTCATAGAATTACCACGAATTCTTATCAAGACATCAATGAGTTAAAGAAGGTAAGGATGTCTTTTTGTTTCAATGTAGTTACAACCCCAATTTTATTGCTTTTATGTTCTTGAATATCAAGTTAACCAATATATATGTTCGCAACAGGATTCAGAGTTAATAATGGAGAGTAGTAATGAATTGACTGAATGGGATGAACGTGTGTTGGAATTTCATTTACTCGAGTTTACTGA
>CM060707.1:41103309-41115975 GCA_030686995.1 Artemisia argyi
AAAAGCCTCGACCTCTTCCAAAATGAAATCACTTCCCTCAAACGGAGTGAGAGAAGGGGAAGAGTCGGAAATGATAGGTTGAGATGATGGAGTGGGATCCCCACTCACAGAATTATGAGAATAACCAAGAAATTCTTCAGAGTACTCCTCTGAAGCAATGTCTATGATATCTATTTGATTAACTGCTTCAGAATCATAATTTTAGGAGTACCTCGAGGTTTGATCAAGGTTAAAGGTAACAGCTTCATTACCCACACGCAAGGTGATTTCTTGCTCAAATACATCGATAAGAGCACGGCCCGTTCTAAGGAATCCCCTCCCAACAATGAGAGGGACCCTTTGATCAGCATCGAAATCAACAACCACAAAGTCAGCGGGGAGATGGAACTTTCCTACTTTCACAAACACGTCCTCGGCAATGCCAAGAGGACGAGATATCGATCAATCTGCAAGCTCTAGAGTCATGCAAGTAGGAGTAAGATCCGGAAGAGAAAGTTTCTTCCAAACTGAATAAGGCATTAGGTTGATGCTTGCACCAAGATCGGCCAAGGCATAGCAATCAACCATTCCTGGAAATACACAAGGTATTAGAAATTTTCTAGGATCTCCAAGCTTCTCGGGAAGCTTCTTTAAAAGAACTGAGGAGCAGTTCTCATTCAAAGGAGTCTTTGCCATTTCAAACAGTTTCTCCTTGTTGCTTAACAAGTGTTTGATGGTTGATGCAAATTTGGGCATCAGAATAATAGCATCCGCAAAGCTAATGTCAAAATGCAAATCTTGGAAGATTTGAAAGAATTTATCCATCTGGTGACTAGCCTTTTCGCAGAGCTTTTGCTCATTCAAACGTGAGGGGTAAGGAATAGAAGAGGTAGAAGGTTTGGATTTAGGGGTCTCAACTGGGATATCATTGGGTTCAAAAACAACTCTTGGTTTTGGTTTGGGTTTCGGGACAACATGAGGTGGGACGTCTTGGGTACCTCCATTATGAGTAGGAAGTACTTCATCCTTATTTACCTCGGTTTCATTTTCCACTACCTTGGGAGAAGAAGAAGGGGTAGTGGGAACAGTGGGTCAGTCATATGAAACCCCGCTCCTGGTTGTGATCGCCTTTGCATCGCCCCTCGGGTTTGCGATTGTGTTACTCGGAAGTTTTCCAGAGCCCAAGGGTTGTTCATTTAAAGATTTCTTGATTTCATAAATCTGGCTGACCAACAACCTATTTGTCTCTTCTTGAGTTTTCATGAACTGCTTCAACAACTCATCTGATGATGATTGTGGAGCTGGGAGAATGGCTTGTGTTTGGTTGGGGAAATTTTGGACTCGGTTATTTTGATTATAACCTTGTTGTGGTTGAAAATTTCCCTGATTTGGATTACCATTTCCCTGAAAATGATTTCCCGGGTTGAAATTTTTCTGTTAAAGTTTCCTTGGTTGTGGAAACCTTGATTCTGTCCAGGATTGAAATTCCCTTGGTTTTGATAACCTTGGTTCATTCGAGGTTGGTTCTGGTTTCGATTTTGCAAATTCTGGTTTTGGTTAAAACCAGGTGGTCCCATATGTGTGTTAGCACGGTAACTTGGTTCCATTTGAGGACGGTATTGATTACCTCCTTGATTTGTAGTACCGGCTAAGGCATTGGCTTCAAAAGGACTACCATCGGTGGCAGTACAGTTGTAGTATGCATGTGGGCCACCACAAGTGACACAAACTTCCACCTTTTTTACTTCAGCATGTGAAGGGTTTTGTGTGAAAGTGACTTTCTTTTGGTTTGAGATAACCAAAGCTTGAATAGCGTCCGTGAGTTTGTCTATCTTAGCATCGGTGCTAGAAGTACTCACGGGAGATGAAGTAGAAGGACCAGCACTCACTTGGGAGTTATATGGCTTTGTGCGTGTAGTGTGGACTTTGGACTTATTTTCAATGATCGCTAAAGCTTCTTTAGTGGTTTTGCTCAAAAAATTACCTCCCGCGGAGGAATTGAGAGAATCTTGGTCAGATTGACTCACACCATTATAGAAAGTGTCAATTTGCATTAATTCAGTGAAACCATGATGAGGACATCGACGAAGCAATTCTTTGAAACGATCCCATGCGTCACCAAACGATTCATCAAACCTTTGAGTAAATTTGAAGATTTCATTTTTAAGACTTGTTGTTCTGGATGGGGGGAAAAATTCGTTTACAAATTTGGTAACTAAATCCTCCCATGATGCTATTGAACGAGGAGGTTGTTTTTCCAGCCAAATCCTGGCTGCCCCCTCAAGAGAAAATGGGAATAGAAGAAGCTTGACTGCTTCGGAAGGGACGTTCTTGTATTTGATGGTAGATGTAATTTTGTTAAACCATCGAATATGAGCATGAGGATCATCCCTCTCAAAACCATAAAATTAGCTTGAGGTTACTAGATTTAGTAACCCGGTTTTGAGCTCAAAGTATTCAGCCACAATGGCTGGGACAACAATAGCGTCTCCGTAACCCTCGATGGGTGCTTGGAGAAGCTCATTCATCGGACGGTCTTCCGCCATGATAACATTTTTATTGGTAACAGCACGTATCTCATATACGGCTGTTGGGGCAGAACGTCTACGGTGTCTTCGAGGAATTCTGACAAGCTCACGGAAAGGGCTTGTTGACCTAGAAGAACAAGTGCGCATGCACTAGAGACGACTCTAAGAATCCTTAGAGTGACGGGGATTTAAAAATAGAAAAGAAAAATCTTTTTGGATTTTTTTTTTTATAAAGTAATATAGAAATATGGACAAAAGATGATATATAACAATAAGTGATTAATTCAAACTCACAGATGCTTCAAAAGTCGTTATACGCAGCACACCTCCCTGGCAGCGGCACCATAAATTGATTGGTGGTAAACAGTCAGAAAATATCAACCAAGTAATGGTCAACAAGTCAAACAGTCTAAACCAATACTCCGTGGAGTGTAGTGTTTCCCCGGGTCGTTAGATCCCAACGAGGCGTGAAATCTGAAATAAAATGACTTTGAGATCAGGTGAATTGAACAGGAAAAAGGTTCAAGTGATTATGCTACTGAAATATAAGTTAAAATAGCTTTGATAAGCTATATCAACTAATACGTGAAATCAGATAAGCACAAATGAAAAGGCACTGGAAAACGCGTACGTTTAATATTTAAACGTAAATATATGAAACAAAAACGATTTTAACTATAGTAGGAATTTGCATGCCTTAGGGGCTTAAATGCAAATTAAATAAACTTAAAATATTTATTTTATAATTACTAATTTATTTAAAAGTTAATAACACCTAAAAATGTAAAAGATATAAAAATGTACGTTTAAATTTAAATAAACGTAAACATACGAAACTAAACGTGAATTCTGTCAAATATAGCTCCCACAAATGTGAAAATTATATTTTTGGAATCCTAAACTTATAAGAAAATTATTGGAAATTTAAAATTATTTTTATAACTATTTAATTAATTATTATTATTTAATAACTATTTTTAATTATTTAATAATTCACTAATAAGTAAGAAAATGTAAAATAAGTCTAGAAAAACAAAATTAAAATTTAGAAAAATCTAAAATATTATAAAACTTATTTTAAAACTAAAATTATATTTTTCACACTATTTATCTAATTATTATTAATTAATTATTATTTAATTATTAATTAACAAATTAAACTGATTTAAATTATTACAATTACTAAAAAGACTTAGATAATTAAGAAGATTTTTATAAATCTAATTAACCATCACAGGAATCCTAAAAAATTAAAAAAAAAAGTTGGTTTTATGTATTTTTAACCTAATTTACTAATTATTATTCTAATTATTAATTAATTACCAATTAAACTATTTATATTATAAAAAATAGAAAATGAACGGTAGAAATTCTAGAAAAATTCCTAAAAATGTTTTTACTTATATAAAAGCTAGGAAAATTATAAAAACTAGGTGTTACTTAATAAAATCTAATTTTGCCATTTAATTCTTTAATATTAATTAATAATTAATTAAACTAGTATTAATTCTAAAAACCACTAAATGACAAAGGAAAAATCTGGAAAAATTTATAAAAGTATTTTAATATAAAAGAGATTTAATAGAAATATAAAAATGCAAGAGTACTTATAAATAAGCTGAAAAGAAAATTAAAAAGATAATTTCTATTAAATAGAAGCTATCACTAATATTAAATTTGGTTTTTTCTTGGATTTTCTTTTTCAGATATGTTTATGTACTAATTATAAATAACTTTAATGAAGGAAGTTTGGCTGAGTCTGAATAATAAGCAAGATGCAAGTTTAATTGTGAGACAGAATAAGCAAAAAGCTTATTAGGATTTGAATAAGCTACAATATTGAGCCACAGACCAAAATAAGCCAACTACTAATTATAATAACTAGAAATAAGCACAGGGGAACCAAATAAGCACACACACTAAGCTACAATCAACAAATAAGCACTTAGCTTATTTTGACAGGCCAAGATGGACCAAAAGGGTCAACTGCAGGCTACTGTGGAGGTCATTAGGGTGTTCAGGAGTCCAAAATTAATGATGAACCCTCTAGATGGACTAGGTGTCTCCAAAATAAGCCAAGAAGCAGGCCAAATGATCCACTAATAAGCTCAGAATGAGCTTATCAAATAAGCTCAATGAACTGAGCTCAGAGGTGTACAGGGTAAAAACAAGAATATGCAGGCTTGTGTGGGGACCACAAACCTGAAATATGAAGATAAGCAGTATGGCTTTCTAATAAGCCAATAATCAAAACCTAACTCTCATAAATAAGCTTGATAAGCTTGTTTGAAAATGAGCTAACAACCTGAGTCTCAGAATACTTAGTTGAAATGTACTAACTACAAGGTCTGAATACTATGTCTAAATAAGCTCACAATGACAAAATAAGCTTTGAACTAGCAATATAGCTTATTGGGGTATCCAAAAAGTCAATAAGTTAAGGGTGGGGCCCACTAATGAAGTCTATGCAAGCTCATGAAATAAGCTCATTAACCTGTGCACAGGGGAAGTACTTCCCCTGCAAGTGACTTTGATGCAGTATAACTAGCACACAAAAATTCACAAAATTGTAATGAACATGGGATTTAGTAGTTTAGCTGGTATACTTTCACATGTAAAAAGCTCAAGTCTTAGATTTACTTACTAAATTCCAAACAATTCTTGCTAAAAATGAGATTTCCTGACAAATGCAATTTTGACTTTTTCTATTTTCTTGCTAAGTTGACTAAAGTGAACTTCTAATTTAATTTACTGAGTTAATATGTTATATTAAGCTATAATGGAGTTAAAATAAGTTTTCTTAACTAATTACACCACTAAAAACATGATGTGCCTACTTAAATCCTACACAGTGAGCTAATTATAATGGATTTGTGGTTGATTTGACTTTTTAGTGAAGTCTACTGAGATTTAGTGACTTACTTATGCTAATTTCACCTAAAGTAAACTAGCCATGCCAAATCCACAACAAAACAACAACAAATACTCATCATACAGTCATGATCCAAACACCCCTTAATATTGATGAAATTATGATTTTCAAAGCAAAACCAAGTTGTAAACCATGAAACTGATTTTTGAGATCATATAATGATAACACAAGACCAAATGAGCATAAAACACCAATACCACAAGCATATAACACAGATTTGTTAAATATGTGATTTACACTGTGTGAATTCAATTTTTTAGCACAAGTATTCCAATGAACAAACTAAGAACTTTATACTAAGATATCACTAAACAATAACTCAGAAACATAAAAACATAAGGATTAAAGATTTTAACTACTTGTACAGTGAAATACAAAATTTGATCAAAAAGCTTACAAGTTTCAATCCTGCTGAGAAACCAAGAACCAGGCCCATGAACACTCCTAATATCTTACCACTAAGCTTCTAATACCATTGCCATCCATAATTAACAATGCTCCAAGCTGTGATCATGATTTCCACCAATTTTTTATTTTTATTCTATTTTTCTTGATTTTTTTAGTATTTAATGTAAACTAGTACCACTGGTTTTTAAGGTTTCTAATAGCTTTAAAAAGCTATAAGGGGAGCTTAAATGAGCTTATGAGTCCATAACAACAACTACAAACACACATAAGTTCATATGAGATTTTTGAGTAAAAATTGCATAAACATAAATTGAAACTGAAACCTTGAATTTTATTGCTAGAAAAGATTAAGATTACACTTAATATAATAACTGAGAAGTTCGAAAGCTTGAAATACACTGGAATTAGGAAAGTTAATTAAAAGAGCTAAAATTGACTAAGGCTATGTTTGGCAAAAGTAGCTGTAAGCAGTAGCTGTGAGCAGTAGCAGTGAGCTGCGAGCAGTAGCTGTGAAAAATGAGCTTTCCGCTCACAGCTTCTTAAAGAAGCATTGGAAAAATGAGCTTTCCTAAAAAATAGCAAAGCTCACCACTCTTTTGCCAAACAACACTGAAAATAAAAAAGCTCATTCTCACCGCTCATTAGCCAAAAAAGCTCCAAAAAAGCTTCATGCCAAACATAGCCTAAATTACACTAGATAACTATTACATTGCCTCCATTCTTCTTTATAAAGATCTTTTTGCATCCCTTGTCGACCTCTGAATCTATCCCACCAATTCTAAGCCCTTGATTTAGTCGGAATCATCCTCGCCGTTCAAAATACCTTTTTGGCGCCAATTCTGGAACAGGTGGCTAGGGGTAGTTTTAAGCTAATTAAAGCTTTTTGGAGTCTTGTGGAGGTGTAAGGGACATGTTTGACATTATTTGAAGCAAGTTGGGGTGGATTAGTAGAAAACAGAGGTATAGATATGATTTGGAGGGGAAAAGTGGTGGAGAAGCATTTATTGTGGGTATGGAGTAGTTGTGAGGTGGAAGGGATGTGAGGTGGGAGTAGGTGATGAGCTGGGAGTGGACAGGTGGTGATAAAACCACCATGGTTTCTAGTTTGCAGGTTGGGGCGAGGGAGGTGAACAGTGTTTGGCGGTTTGGGAGGGTCAACGGGGTCAAACCCCGTTTTATATAAAAAGGGTGTGGGCTGGTTATGTGTTGGGCCTGGGAAAGGGTAAGGTGGGCTAGGGTGTTGTGTTGGGTTGTATTTGGTTTTAGGTTTTAATACTTAGGGTCCGGTTTGGTTTGTGGTATTTCAGCCCAAGGACCTAAAGTGTAATATTTGGATTTTTGAGGGACTAAACCTGTAAATATCACAATGTTATCACAAGGACCAATTATGCCATTCATGAATAGTATAAGGTTTATTTTTAACATTTTTTCATTTTTAAAACCTTAAGGACTAAATTTGACATTTTTCAAACTTGAGGGACTAAAGTTGTCATTTTGTAATTTTTAACTTTAAAAGACTAGACTTGTCAACTTATGAATCCCTAAGGACCTTAGATGATATTTAACAAGTTTTGGATTACCAGGGACTATTTTTGCCAATTTGTCAAAGTTCAGGGACTGAAACTGTAAATTATATGAAATATGTTGTTTTTCATTAGTTTTCAATCCTTTTGCATAAAAAACACAATCCAGAGATATTTTATGTATTTTAAGGCATTCCTGTGTGTTTTCAGATGTTTTTGCAGTCTAAATGTGACTGAAATGATGAGTATTTACACACTCATCAGTATACCTGATTGAATTTCACAGGCTTTATGGCATAGCAAATCAGACTTACTTACGGTAACATCTTCAATTACCTGATCATCGTCATCAAATACTTCATCATCATTTCGATTATAGTCCAAATCCTCTGAATCACTCCCGCCACTCTGTTCTTCTGTTTCATTATCTACCTCTACTATTTTCACATTTCCCATCTGACCACCTACAATTGTAAGTCCATAACATTAACAACAAATACACCTTTTAACAAATAAATAAAAAAACAAAACTCACAAAACAGGAGGGAAATTAAAGAGGAAAATGCATTGTGTCTTACCGTATCGTTCAAAGGCACGGACGATCGATGTAATCTAACCGGAACTATACGGATCTATACGTATCGTTCAAAGGCAGTGAATAGGAAAATGCACTGGTAAAGATTTGGCGGCAATAATTAGGGTTGTATCTGAAGTTAAAAGGGTATATTTGTCATTTCATGCGATTATACCCTTGACTGACGGGAAAACTAACAGAAGTTAGCCAAAAAGGCCTTTCGGTGGCGATTTTGCGAAAATGTGGAACGTGGGTGTCTTTTTTACGCTACTTTTTGTCTCGGTCCCGTTTTTGCTAATTTGTGGAATGTTAAGGACCCTTTTTGCAATTTACCCAATAAATAAAAAATAGAAATGGTGTTCTCATTCAACTATATAATTGACAGATCACGAATTTTTAATTTGTTCTTACGAAATTGAAAATCTATTATGTAAGAAGTAAATAAGTTATCCATTCTTTTAATGGAGTAGTGATTAGAGACTTAACTTTATGTGTTTAAAGATGTGTCTAATCCTGCGTGAAATCATCCAAATGTCTGCAGTCATGGGACTCACTTTTTCACAAACGTGCCAAACAGTTTAGGCACATCTTTAGCCACATAATTAGGCTTCCCAATAATTTTCCTTTTTAACGTGATATCATTACATTAGAAAACATACTTCAACACTAGCTTAGAACTTATGTAGTACACGATTTTCTTTATATGATAAGAACATCATTGATAATTCTTAGCAATCAAACCGGCGGCGAATCGCGGTCATTTAACACTCGTTGAATAAATTCATAGAAATTGACATAAGTGGACGCATGATTATCAAAAGAACATTACATATGTAGATACGTAACATATCATGAGTACATGTATTAATGTATATATCCATATACGGGTTGATCTCCTGTCAACTCTGCTTTTACTTTTCTTACCTTTACCTCTCACAGCGACTTTCGACCTCATTAGAGAAGACTTTTTTTTCAAAGCAGCGAGGACTTGTCCTCGCCAATTACCAAATTGCGACGCCTTATTCTCACTAGCTTGTTCTCGCTAATAACGCCTGATTACAGCTAGCCACGGTCAAACTTTTTTGGTGGAAACTTTGTCGTGTAGTGGTGTTATTGGCGAGGACATTCTTGTAGTGTCTGTTATGGTTATAACATTCTATACATATGTTACACTTTAACACAAGCTCTTCACATAAACATTAACGCATCTCACAATACACTTACATGCTTTCAGACAAGTATTTTTGGTACTTGACCACCCAACCTACTGTTTTTAACCCTTCAAACGAGCGTGGTCTTGGATGACCAGGCCATAGCAACTTCACATACGGTGAAGGCTGCCAACCAAACACCTTCACTGGTCTAACATGCATTTTGCAAGCAAACCCACCCTAGTTGTTCTTTTCTAAACATTCCAAGACCTATTTGTCGTTATTTCACCACTTCTTTTCTTCAGCTAATTAATTGGAAGAAGCAAACATCGATTTGAACACACAAATTTACCCGATTCAAGTTCCACTTAAAAGTTGTTTAATAAACACATGGACCCTTATAAAAATCCAAATTATATTCCAAATACCTCCATACATACGCAATACGTACGTAAATACACACACACAAAAAATTAACATATAAATTGTACACGTATACTTTCTCAACGCTGGTGAAATGCGCGCGGCAATCTTTTTATTTATTTAGTTTTTTTACATTCATAAATATGTAAAACTTTGTTTCACTTTTACAAGTGCAAAAATATAATGACAATGCAAGAGAACTTTAGCCATTCAAATCGTTACACACCTAATAATTAATGGTAAGTCACATGTACGTACGCGTAATCCAATTTACACCGGATTAATCATTTTATACTTTTATGTAGGTTAATGTACGAAGAAATGAATTGAGTTAACCAATTTGCTACCATCAACTTAAATACGTGATTGTTTAATCGAGCAATGTTATATCAACCAACTTCAGTTCATCCTCTTAAATTCATTTATACCTACAAAAAATTGTTAGCTAGGTTTTCTGACTAATCTTCTGTTTTAATCTACTTCATTTTTTTTCCACTTATGTCAATTATAGGGTATAAAGATACGTAAATACCAAAACTAAGGGGTCGTTTAATTGGTGAAAAATTTCTTATTTTTTCAGAAAATTTTTCATATGAAAAGAGAAAAATTAAAAATCCGTTTAGTTACACTTTTTTTTGTTACAATTTTCAAAAGATGTGAAATACTAAAATAATCTAGATGAGTCGTTCAGGCAAACATATGCAGACACTTAAAATGGAAGGAGGAAGTAAACACATGAACCACTAAATAACAATGTAAAAAGTGAAGGAGTTTACAACGGGACCATGTCCGCGACCGGTGACTTTCGACACACTGGACAAGTTGGATGAACATTCAACCACGTATCTATACATTTGACATGAAACAAATGACCACATTCTTGTAACAATCTTATAACATCGGATGGTTTATAATCCGATAAGCATATAGCGTATTCGGAATTATTGGTATTTGTAGAAGCATCTTCCTTGCTAGATATAATAACCTCAGAGTAAACATACGTTGGGAAAGTCACGAGGACATCGTCATCGAGGCCTCGAGATAATCTTACGAAGTGGTGATTGTTATTGGTGTCGTTTGTGTTTGTAGCTAAAGAGATAGCTGTTGGTGGTGGCGATTGAAAGCGTGTGCGACGCTTGTAGATATAAGAAATGTAGAAGAGGATGATTAAGAGGAAGAAACCAGAGAAGACACCGAGGCTGTAAAGGTAGGAACTCCCATGTTGGGTTTGCTCGTATGATGGTTCTTCGGTGTCCATTTTTAGGACGATGATATGAGTGAAGCAGAAAGCTCGTTGTCTCAGACTTTTGAAAGAGAATAAAACGAACAGGTGGATATGGTCTGTGCCTTTTGAGTTGAGTTGAATCTTAATAATTTTGTCAGACATATATATATGTATAAACAAAGTTAATAAAACAAACATCATATGCCTTAGTGGGGAAAGGATAGAACAAAAAGATATATAATAATATACTGTGGGTACGTCTCCAAATGTGATAATCATCGAAATGTGTATATTACATACAAACCATAACCTGAGTAATATATTATTTCAAAAATCTTTTAAATAGATACGATATTAGTGAATCCCACATTTTAGTATGTTATATAGGCGGTAAAGATAACATAATGACACTTCAACTTCTAACAAAGAAAAAACAATTATTCACTAGAATATATTTGACTCAGACATGACACCAAACATAAACTAACGTTTAAATTGACCTTGAAGATTAATGTCTCACGCTTTACAAAATGTTATTTGTTTTTCAGTTAAGTCATATGCATAATCTTCATAACCATCATACATGTCGTAGTCCTCATCCTCACGGACACTAGCCTCATTTGCACCACCACCACCACTAGCCCGTTTAGAAGAAGTAGCCATAAATTGAGCGGTCTCGTCATATACATCCTCAACATCACTATCACTATCATTTCTAGCATTTGTCGCATCCTTAATAATATTACCATCATTTCCAGCATTTGAAGTATCCACTTTCTCGAAAACCTTGTCCTCTTCGGTTGAAGCTGAACGAATTCCTAAAAATAACTAGATTTATATCATCAGAACTCACAGGTCCCTTATTGCTAGAAGTCGTGGCCATATTAGTTTTAGCGTTTTTTGAAGTCAAGGCCCAATTAACCCTAGAATCAACATTTGGACTCTTTGATGTAGACGCTTTAACACCATCCTTAGGTCTAGAAACTGGTCTATATTCAAACCGAGACTTAGGTCTCATAAACGCTCTATTATACCCCCTACCACACTTGTTTAACCACACGAAATCCCTCTCCATCAAAATTCTGATAAGTAATAGGACATTCCTTAGCAGCCTTAGGACACGTATCTATCGTGTGCCCAAAAACAGAACATCTACCACACTTAGAAGGCTTCCATTTATACTTAATACGAATTGTTTCTCTCGTGTAACCATTGCCCTCTAACTTTGGAACAACTATTGCTAATTTTTCAACCAACTCCATAGTTGCATTGACTTCAATCATAACTCTAGCATAGCTACTACTCCCCCATGACTCCAAACACATATTACTAGTATACGAATCCAACATCACAGGCTTGCCCAATTTAGTAGCTATCGTGCTTAATCCATCCGAAGTATAAGCGGCCAACGGGACAACATGCATTTTAACCCACACCGTCACCTTAGATAAGTCTTCTTTAGTAAAGCTAATTAAATGTGACCACTTATTAAGGAAAATAGGTGTACCACGAATCATCCAAGGTTCATTTTGCCATACATTTTTAGCCTCTTGACTAAACTTAAAATTTAAAGAAAAAGAACACTTTTACATTCATTGACACTTTTTTGATGCTAAACTTACTACAAGCATTATGAATATATAGTTCAACAACCGGGAATGCTAACATTTTGCCAATGAATATCCAAATAACGAGTTCTTCAACCTTTTGTTGACCTCCTTCACCAAAGCAATAGGAATGCCATTATCAAAATTAGCACCATTAGGAACACTGGATTCCAGGACATGAAAATTCACCTTCGGACTAGCAGAAGTTACATTAAGCATATTAGCATACGAAACTGGCTCCGTATGTTGATTAGAATATGAAGAGACGTTGGTGGATCAGCAAAGGAAATATTAAGCGTGTTCGGCTTAGTGGATT
>CM060707.1:41116475-41206475 GCA_030686995.1 Artemisia argyi
CCCTTGAGACCTTGCATTGTAATTGAGATAAGTATACTCTTAATTCAATCAATATGTCTATGTGTTGGTTGTTTATCTTTTGTTCTTATCTTAATTCTACTATGCTAGGCTAGATCTCCTTTATGTTTGCTTAGATCTAATGAAACCTAGATGTTGATTATGTGTTGATTACTTGTCTATTCTTGTTCTTGGATGAATGATATTATATGTTAGGCTTAAGAAAACTGGCAGATCTCCAAATGGTAACATGCTTGAACGTCTTAAAAAACATGAACCGAGGCGTACTAGGTCTTTATTGGTTGTATTTAATGCATGAGCCACTGTTTACAATCCCTATAGTTGTGCTGGGTCATGGTGTAGGAGGAGATGAGAGCTCATAGAGTTGGGGAGTTATGTATGCCACTCCACGAATGGTATTAAGGAATACAACCCGTCATTCATACAAGTGTAACAAGTAATTGACATGTAAAAGATATCTAGGGAGTAATGAAGTCTAAGTAAACATAATTTCTCCATATACTGCTCACAACCTTAGTTTAATTAGTTTAATTTCATTTTTATTATTTTATTTTGATTGCATCTTAGTTTTGGGTTAGTTGGATAACAACTAATTCCGCCCACTCTTCTAAAAACCCGAGATTTTAATTGCTTTCATAAAATTATAAAAATACAAAAATAATCATCTTTCACCTCTAGAACTATTAATTAGGTTTTCTAATCCTAGCGACACTATTCCTAAGCTGAACGATCAATCTCCCGGTACTTGTCACTATACTATACTACAACGATCAGGTACACTGCCTGGTGGGGGTTGTAAGCCTAGCGAGATCCCTCGAGAGGTAAAGCAAGGTGCGATTCCCACGCATCATCAAACATGGAAGAAAGAAGGGTTTGAAACCCCTTCAATATGCAAGAAATTCGACCTAGGGTTTTTACACAACTTGTTCCCCAAAAGTTCCACACTTTACAATGAAAAATTGGAAAAATATATATAGACTATGTATCCTGACGGTGTCATGTATTAACCTCTGACGCCGTTAACTCGCCGCCAAGTTGAAATCTGTATTGCCTAGATCCACTTCTGACGCCGTCATGTAGAAATAAGCTCTGGGCCGTCACATGTATTTGGACCCTGACGGCCTTGGTGACGCCGTCAGGCCAAATAGCCTAAAAGCGTTCTGGATCATCACGTGTACTTTCCACTTCCACCTCTTTTGCCACTCTTGACGCCGTCATGTGTTGAAGCTTGACGTCGTCAAGTACTGTTCCCAGCAAGGAATTTGAGACTTTGCCGTTTTCTTCACTTTTATGCTCCAAAAACATCCAAAATGCTTCCTTTTCCAGATTTCTCTCCAAAAGTACCTAAAATGACAAAAGGAACGATTTAGGGCAATAATTGATCAAATAATCAAGAATTCGGGCTTAAATGACCCCTTAAAAGCGGTACACTTTTCGCCTCATCATGCGGATACTGTCGATAGGAATGGGGACCTTGTTCACTAGGTAACTATATTTTTTTTTAGGTTCAAGAGTTGGAGGCTACAGTACGTGCTTTGAATGCGGAGTTTGAGAAAGTTTAGTCTTCTCAGGTTCAGGGTATTACTGATAAGGTGGCTTCTTCGGAGTCCTGGCTCGCGGAAGCAACTATTATTTTTATTGAGGAGTTTCACCCTTCTTTGCTGACTGTTACCGCAAGCCGCCGCTGGTTGTTGTCTCGTGGTTTGAGACTGTTCCTGACCAAGTGTCTTTATTCTTTTGAGTATCATAACTATTTGAAGAAGGTTTTGTATTGTGCCTATGTAAAAAGGGCACAAGAAGTTCTGGCTACCGGTATTGAACATGGCGAGGCTAAGAGGAAGCTTACAGCGCTTGTTGCTTATAGGCCTTCCGCCCACGCGAACTATGACTCCGCCTTGGCTGCGTTTTGGGGACTTCAGTTTCCTTTGCTGGATAGTTTGATGTCGCATAAGGACTCTTCTATTGAGAGCATTATGGCGCTTCTTCGGCTTGATAATCATCTTGCGGAGAAGTTGGGCATGGCTGGGTTACAGCCGAATATGGGGCAGCTTACCGTTCCCGAGCGCGGAGCTGGGAGTGGTTTGGTGACTGGTGATATTTCCCTTTCTGCAGCCTTGGAAACTGCTCATGAGAAAGCTAGCAGGATTAAGGGTGATGCGTCCACCAGGGAACCCACTATTGGAGATACTTTTACTTCCTTGGCGAAACCCTTTCCTGCTGAGTATTTTTTTGGTCTGGATGCTTTTTCCTGTGATGCTCCTAACACTAGTTCAGCTGTTCCCACCTTCACTACCTCCGAACCATCCCTCTCAGTAGATGATTATGATTTGTCTGTGTAATGGTAGTAGGGAGTGTTGATAGTAAAGTAACTTTTCCATGCCGGAGTGTTGGATTACTTATTATGTGTCGTGGCCGTATGTGGTCTTTTTGTACGGCTTGTACGCATCTAGACGTACTTTTTGTATCTTTGTTGATATTATGTTCCACCTCGTGTTGGCGTTGTTTTATTTTTTATGGTTTATCATGAATGTTCATGACGTTTAGCTTTTACAAATGTTTGTGTTATGTTGCCCTGAAGTTACGTCTAACTTTTATGCGTTTTTGTTGCACTTTGATAGTTGTTCTATGCTATGTTCTAAAAAACGTACTGATATGAATTTTTTTATAGTCTTAGTTGGATATTTGCAGGTTATCCTCCCGGTACTGGGTTTGCAATCCCTCTTACGTACTTGCGGTTTAGTTATGAGGTTCCGCACCCTTTTAGTTATACGGAATAACATTTTCTGGGACGTGCCCTTTGTGTGCGCGGCTTACTCACATTTGTTATGCGGAATAACATGCATTGTTTGTAAAATAAATAAAAGAATATTTGAAAAAGAAATTCAGCTTGGCGGATGTAGCTAGTCTCCGCTTTACTTTATTGAAGGTGTAATAAAATAGTACAATCATTTGATTATTAGTACAAATTTCTATTGTCCGTCGGGACGGACGTTTGATTATTTTTTTCAATTGTAACACTTCAGGGGTTTTTCCAATTGTTATATCATTGCGGAACCTGAATCCCGGCTTGAAATATCAGCTTCATGCCTTTTTGAGAAGTATTTCCGCTCTGTGCCTTTTGGTCTTCGTAGCTTGCGGTTGTGCTTCGTTTCTACTTATTCCCAGAGGTTTTTTATTACCTCATTGTTTAGGACTTGTTGTTTTATTCTGTCGTCCACTTTCTAGCTTTAGGAATCCTTGGCATCGCATACTATCCTGCAAGTACCGTGGCTTCTTAGATGCCCGATGTAGTGAGGTCTCCACCTTATATATGCTAACCTTTACGGGGCCGGACTAGTTGATGACCATGTATCTGCGAGTCTTGGCAGCTTTGTCCACGCTTCATCTGGTCTTCCTTCCACATTACCCTAGTTAGGTTTGGCCAACTGATTCCCATTGCGACCACATCTTTTGAGATCTTGTCAGATATGTTTTAGTGACTGGGGGCTAAGTGCCCATCTATCGTTGTAACTTTTGTTGGCGGTAAGGTTTTGTGGAGTATCTGATTCCTTAGCTAGCGGCTCCGTGTCAGCTCTAGTCAGCAACAAGGATGAAGGCATCATATTCATCCTTGCCTTTTGGGCGTTGAGGTGAGGATTTTCACAACCGTGGTCGTATTCGAGAAATGAATCCCCCACGATGTTTCTAATGTGTCCCTCTTCACCAGCGCATGCTCATACCCGCATTTTGTCTTCCCCTTCTATTCTCTTTTGACCCGTTCTCATACGGCTGTTATGCTCAATCAGTCGTGAAACCCCTTTTGGCTCATTGCCACCTTAGTGGTCAACAAGAACCTTGATGGTCAATGGGTTTCCTATGGCCGCGCATTCTTCGAGTGCGCTAAGCTCCTTCTGAACCTTGTGGCCCAAGCCGGTAGCTTTATGAATAGCAACAGCAGCAAGGTATAGGACGAGTGTTTTGAGACGCCTTTCTGACCAATAATGGCTCAGAGCCTATCGGCTTGGTTAAACGAACGCCTTCTGGACATGATGTGGGGTTATTTTTATGGCGGGTCTTTGTATAGCATTATGGTTTATTGTTATTAGTCTCCCTCGTGAGGCGACCAACTTTTTTTAGTAGTCATTTAAGAACTTTTTCGGCTCTTCTTGCGGCCTTTTTTGCCTTTATGTTGTGCCCGTGGGTGTTTGTTTTGTGGTAGTTTTTGATTGGTCCTGAAAGGTCAACTAAATTGACCAGGTGAATGGTCAACCAAGTCAAACATCTCAGACCAACTAACCAAGGAGTACAGTGTATCCCCAGGTCGTTATGTCCCAGCGAGGTGTGCAATTGTATTTGAAAACGTTTAAAGTGATCGGGTGATTTAACAGAATGGTAAGGGGTTTGATTATTATGATTACACTATGAGATTATGATTGAAAATAACTTAGAAACACTATATTAACAATTACTGATGATCAGATAGCCTAAAAACGTGAGTTAAACCTAAAAACGCGCGTTTGAATTTAAAATAAACGCGAACGCGCAAAATAAAAAGTGAAACGTGAGCAAATAAAGTCCTACGAATATGAAAATTATATTTTTACAATCCTAATGATATAAGAAAATTTTTGAAAAATTAAAATTATTTTTACCACTATTTAATTAATTATTATTAATTAATTACTAATTATTAATTACTTTTTAATTAACTAAATTATACTAAATTATAATTAATTATGAAATTTAACTAGAAAAATGAAAATTAAATTTAGAAAAATCTAAAATATTATAAAACTAATTTTAAAACAGAAAATCTATTTTTCCTACTTTTTAATTAATTATTATTAATTAAAACTAATTATTTAATCAATTTAACTAAACTAAATTATAAAAAGTACTAAATGACAAAAGAAAAATCTGAAAAAATTCCTAAAATTATTACATGTTATAAGAAGCCTAAGAAAAATTTAAAATTAGAGATTGCTTATTAATAAGCAGAAAAATAATCCAAAGGGCTTAAATAGAAGCTATCACTTTTCTTATTTTTGGTTTTTTCTAAATTTTCTTTTACAAAACTATTTATATACTGAAATGAGACAACTTTTACAAAGAAACTTTTGAAGGAACTTGGAAATAAGCTCTGTGCACTCAAATAAGCACAACAGTTTAGCTTATAAGAACTTAAATGAGGTTTGTAAGCTCAAATAAGCTATCCAAGGCCCCACATGGTTAAAATAAGTTGTGACTAACTTAAAAGGACTGAATTGAGTCTAAAACAATAACAAATTACAAAAAAAAATCCAAGGAGATTAATTAAGCAATTCCTAAATACCACAGAATACACAAGCCTCAACAGGCCAACTGCAGCCCACTGTGGGGCCCACAGGTGTGTTTGGGGATATAAAATAAGCTATGATCTGAGAAATAGACCTGAAGGGCTTTCCAATGAACCAAGGTTCAGGGGTTGGGTCCCACAATTAAGCCAAGTGAGGGCTTGGAAACTTTGGAAACCAAACTGACTACTGAGTATAGTTGTTTGGTCAGGTCACAAGCATGGGTGAAATAAGCTGTGGGCAAGAACCCTTAAGCCCAAGGTAAGCCTGATTTGGAAAACTAGCTATATGGGCTGAAAGCCAAAAGCTTAAGCTAAGGCAGCCTATTGAACAAGCTAGGAGCTGGTGAAGTTGGCTTGTGAAGCACTCAGGTTGATTAATAAGCAGTCAAGCCCAAGAGCTCAAAAGCTTATATGAAACATAGATAAGTTGAAATTCAGTGCACAAGCTAAAAAGGAGCCTTAAAATAGATAATCAAGCTCAGATCACAAAACTTATAAGCTTATACAAGCTTATGACTACAAACAGTGGTGAGATATTGAGAGTTCAAGTAAGTTTTTATGAAATAAGCATTTGTCCAAATAAGCACAAACACAAGCGAACCCCAATAACCATAATCATTGTAAACACCAATGATCTATGAATAGCAAATCAACAACTAACAGGATTTAGCCAAGAATCAAATAAACTCAATGTGTACTGAGCTTATAAGAAGAGCAGTAGCCAAGGGCAAATTTAGAAGACAAAATAAGCTAGTATATAAGAACTCAGATGAAGTTTGAGGGTGTAACTATAAAACCATATTGAATGGCTTTTCAGAACAACAAAAATCAAGCAGATTTCTCAATAAATGAACAAGTTAAAGCCAAAATAGATCTGGGTCAAAATGGGATCTCACTGGGTACAGGGCACATGTATGACCAAACAGGCCACTTTGAGCACTGATTTAAGCAAGCTATAGTTGTTCAAATCCCAATTTTCTTTTTGATATTGTTAAACAAACCAAAAATAACCACAAATCATCAATCAAAACTTATATCCAATCTGTTTTCAATCCTAGAGAAGATCAAGAACATCTGACTATTTCTGAGTTCACAATTATCTTGACTTTTTGATTTTTTCAAAACTTTGACTTTAATGAACTTCTAATGATTCTAGTTAACTTAATGTGTTGAAAAAAGCTAATGTGAAACTAATTTATGCTACTACAACTACTTACACTGCTTATGATATGATTATGCAGTCTAATTTCATAACAGTGAATGAAAATTCTAAGGTGAGAAGAGATTTTGACTATTTTACCAATACCTTACTGATTTTATGATTCTGCTAGCCTATATGAGCCTAATATGACTGAGCCAAACTAATTTCACTATCCAAAACTTACTAGACCACAGGCAGCAAACCTATTCTAAACAATCCTTTCATGAGCTGTTTCTACTATTTTGAGAGTAAAAAAATGAATTAAGCCTATGCTACTGATACATATAAATTCTATAAGCTACAAGCAGCTTCTTAGGCTAAACTTATGCAAAAAGAAACAGATGAAAAGCTAAACTACACTACTGAATGCAATTTGACAGGTTAAACAAAAACTAGCACAACTATGAGATTCAACAAACAAGAAACTATTACTAAGCAAAAATCAAACTCACTAACACCAAATAAGCTCAGAGTACTGAATAGAAATGAGGATAAGCAATAAATAGCTATACTACAGGAAATGTAAAGATTGAATAAACAACTCACAATGTGCTTTCCAAGCTGAAATTTGAGAACCATGGACCATTAATAAAACCTACTACTCCCCTTGGAGTTCTAAACCATACCTCCATTTCATTCTCTTTTCTTCTTTTGCTTTTTGAATTCTTTTATGATTTATCTATTTTATTTTTATTTTTCTCCTATTTTTTTGTATTTTTGCCTTATACAACTACAACTAGTTTTTTAGTTTCTAACAGCTTTTCAAGGTTATATAAGGTACTTATATGAACTTATCAGTTCACATCAACAACTTTTAACCATTTCAAACCATATTGAAATTTTGAGATAACATGAGCATATACTGAATTTGAAAGGAAAACTTGAATTTGATTGATGAAGTGAGTTTAAGATACACTGAGAACTGAGGATTACAACTTTAAAGCTAACCTAAATACTTAATAAGCTAAATTGACATAATTTGACATACAAAATTACAATAATTAAAAACTAACTAACTCCTTCTTGAATGGACTTCATTCTTTATTTATAATGGTGTCTTCCAGGTGTCAAATCTTTCCCACTTCCATTTGGAACCCTTGGATTAAGATAAGATGATCTTGGCTCTTGGTTTGGATTTTGGCGCCAAAATGATTTTGGCTTTTTCTTCTTATTAATTGTGCTAGGAAGGGAGTATTGGACTGGGGTGTTTGTTTGGTTAGCCAGGGAAGGGGTTAGAGTGTTGCAGGGGGTGAAGGCAGACGTGTGATGATGGAGGTTTGGTGTTTACTGGGTGAGTGGGGTGTGAGGTAGAAGAGGGAGTTGGTCAAGGTAGAAAGTTTGACTCGTTTTTATTAATAAAATGAGGGTGGGCTGATGGGGATGTTGGGCTAGTAAGTGGAATGGGCTAGGGTGTTGGTTTTGGAGTTGGATTGGGTTTAGATTTGTGGAGTAATAAATACTAGGGTCCGATTTAGTTTGTAGATATAATTTCACAAGGACCATTCATGTAATATTCCAATTTTAAAGGACCCCTTCTGCCATCATTCCAAAGTACATCACAAGGGTAGAACTTTCCAAATTCCAATAACCAAAGGTCCTTTGATGTAATTTTTCCAAAATGAACTTGGAGGGACCATTTTTGCTAATGTGTGAAAGTTGAGGGACTGAAAGTGTAATTTCCCATAAGTTATCAAAAAGGGCTGACTTGTAACATATGAATATTACAAGGGTAATTATTGATATTTTCCAATTTTTAAATACCCAAGGACTAATTTTGCCAATTTTGAAACTTTAGGGGTAAAAGTTGCCATTTTAAGAAAACTTTCATCCAGGGACTAAAAGTGAACAAGTTTGATTTCCCATGGACTAATGTTGACTTTTCATTTATTTTAAACCTTCAGGGACTAGATTTGTCAATTTTTGAAAGTTGGGGGACTGAAACTGCCAATTATGCAAACTTTGTTCGTTTTTCATCTGTCTTTAAACATTTTGCATTTGAAACATATAAAACACAATCTTTGGGATATTTTGTATTTTGATGCATTTCTGAGTGTTTTTGGATGTTTTGGCAGTTCAGATACGATAAAAATGATAAGTATTTACACACTCATCAGTTTTACCCAGTTTTTTTCTTGAATGTATGGGGGCAGTCTTTGGTTGGGGATGCCAAACAGGTGTATTATCATTGTTATCTATTTTTGTGCATCTTTCGTTGGTTATTCGTCTCCTTTTATAGTGGAGGTTTCACTGTTATGTCATGTGCATTTGGTTAATTCACCGTTTGACTTTGGTTGTAGACACGTGCCTGCTTTTGCAAGTTGAGTACTTCCTAGCCTTTTAGGTCTGACATAGAATGTACTGTCTTGTCCTCTCAGTATCTTGGGGAGTGAGGCAGGTAGAGGGGAGGACTAGTTCGGTCCTCTGACCCTTTGTTGGTTCGGTCCATTTTTTGCTTTTCCAGAGTGGATTAGTCAAGTATTGTTAGTGTTGCGGAGTCACGTTTCCGTAAGCGCTGATTTCTCTATTCGTTGGTCATTTTGTACTTTGTGGTCCTCATCGTCTGGGTATCTTCCTTTTGCTTTGCACCCTTTGCTTATTCCTTATTCTCTTTCCTCTGAGGGATTTATTACTTCTTACAGTCGTCACCCTTTATTTGTCGATGCGTGCGATATGTCAGTGTAGCACATGGTAATTAGCCTAATTCAAGTTTTAAATTTATATTTAGACGACTTATTACTAACACACACACTTAACGAGTAGTGTACCTGATCAATATGTATATAGTAGTAAGTAGAGTGTCGAACACTAAGAATGGAACGTAATATCTAGTTGATTTTATCAGTATTTTAATATCTAAGTTAGTTATACAATCTAATCTAATAAAAGGAGGTTAGCCTGAGAGACTAGCACGGATTTGTATTAAACAGTAAAGTAAAACTAATGAGAACAAATCTGTGAAGAGCAATAACGTACATAGATAGATAATAGAAACACGTAGAAGGCCTGTCCTATGGTTATGTAGCTTGTCACTTGTTTTATTGCTAGTTTTATATGATGAGTATCGTAATCTAATCTGTCTCGTTGGATCCTAAATATCAGCGATTAAACTCTTAATGATTACTTATGTTTATCCTACCTTCTAGACACTAGATAAGTAGGAGAGGAACAGGACTCAACTAAACATAGAGGTTATCAATGCACAAATACAAGTCACCAAAAAAATCATATAAACTTTAATTGATGGGAACGCAATTTTAAGGGGAGCAGTATGGTGGCCACAAGCCCATCAATCCTAATGGATTAAAGCTTACTAATACAATAAAACAAACTACTTAATGAATTATACACATGCATGACCTTCTTACGGCTTAAAGATCTTCGTTTGGGGTGTGTCTTGTGATGCTTCTTCGAATGGATTAGTCTCCTTAGGGTTTTGTTGCACACAAAATTCATATCTGTCTTGGGGTATTTATAGCTTCTGTTTGAGGGGTCAATGCGGCGCATCTTGATGATATATGCTGCGCATCTACTTAACTTCGCGTGGGGTCCAAGATTATTATATTCTGGAATATTTGTACATCGCCTTCAGATGCGGCGTAACTTGTTTCTCTATGCGGCGCATGTCCTTTAACGTCTTGGATTGTTTCTGGTGAAGTCTTTAGCTGATACACCGCATGTTGTAAATGAGATGCGGTGTATTTTGGAGTAGAACAAGATGGTTATCCTTCGTTGACCAAAGTTTCATATGCGGTGCATGTTGTAATTAGATGCGGCACATGCTTCAAATTCAGGCAATGGTCTTCGAATTCATCTAAGTATGATGTTGCGGCGTATCTGTTGAGAATGATACGGCGCATCTCCTGGATTTCAGTAGACTTTTCCAATCTTGATCATTTAGCTCCATAATTCGTCCAAAATCATTAACTTTCACCAATTGCTTGTTTTTACCTGAGAATTACTAAAATAATCAATTAAGTATCGATTCTCATACAAAACAATATAAAACAAGTCAATTAAATAGGATAAATGATGCCAATAATATGTACTTATTTGATCTCATCACTGCCTGTGTTGTAGATTTCTACAACGCTATGTGATTTTCTGACAATCGGCTACTTTCTTTGGATTCTCCTATGTTATACCCGCCCCTTTCAATCTTGGTGCTTGGTTGGAGCGTATATTTCCTTAGATGCTGCGGGGAGTTCCATAGTGAGTAGCATCTGTTTAGAGGGACGCTATTGAACCGGAATCATGTTAATGTGCCAAGTATGGTGTTGGGCTCATGACGTCAGATGGGTACGCCCTTATGTTTGCATCCGCGTCATTTTTTTGGTAGTTTTGGAACGGTCCATTCGATCCATGTTCCCACCCGGTGGCTTCATGTTGCCTTGTGGATGCGGCCTTTTCTATGTTTCTGCGTTTGCAGGAGTGTGGGTTGAACGGATTAACTTCTTTATATTTTGCTAGCCATATCCGATTTTTATCATTCATGCCGGTGTTTCTTAAATTAAGTCTCCTGAGGGGGTGGGCGTATTGCTTTTTCATTCTTCTATGTTCTAATGAGTGCGTCGTCTTCCGAGCCTTCGCATACCATTGGGCTGGTTCTTCTAATCTTTTTTGTTGCGGAAGGTCGTCTTCCCTCTTGTTAAAATTTTCTAGTATGTTCTTCTTTTCCTTACACTCCCTTTTTTCGTGTATACCCGAACTAATGTGTTTTGCCGTTATTACGGATTTTTAATTTTCTCGCCCACTTCAGAGTTTCCTTCTGGACGCCTTCCCTCGATGACCTTTCCCACTCCATTTAATGCGTAAAGGCTGATAGCATCTAGCATTGTCCTTCCGGAAAGCTTTGTCGGACCTGAGCCCGTTTTGGCTCTTCAGTGCTTTACTCTCCTCTGTTAGTCTTCACATGGAAGTTGAGAAGGTTAGGGTACTCTTGCCAGTTTTGTAGCTCATGGTGAGTATTTTTCAAGAACGCAGTTATGCAGAGGGTCCCATGGATGGCGCCAACTTGTTAGTGCAAAAAGTGTGATTGGGTTAAGATGGGGCTTAGTCCGTGATGGGCCGACCTGAATGGATCATCCAATCCAAGGCTTATGCACTAATCCATGTAATAGATTGAATCCCTGCACAAGTAAGAGTAAACCGTTAGCCTTACCGTGGGGACGGACCCCACAATTAAGCTCTGGCGTGAGAGTAAGTGCTCATGTTGTGAGAGAAATATGTGTGTTGGGATAACTGAGAAAGTCATACCTCGAAAGTGTGAACTGAGGTTTCCTTTTATAGGCAGTGGAAATATTAGGGGTTCCTAATATTTCGCATATTGATGTAGTGGCCGAAGTGGGACCCCACTGTCGGGTAAGGAACCGTGGCTTAATCGATGTTTGTGGAAGTAGGTGGATTTCTGGACCGGGGTCCGGTCCGCGAGCGTACTTCGGGAGTGCCGCTCGTAAGTGTCCTCGTTTGTCCGGACTGTACCATGCTCGTGACATGGACTTTAGTCATGTCCAGTTCTGTTTGGCTCATTAGGCCGGAGCCCAGTTTGTTTGTAGGGCCGGAGTTCGATTCGCTTGTAGGACCGGAGCCCAGTTCGTATGAGATAGTCAAGGCACAGTAAGCCTGCTATATGTACTATACGTCATTAAGTCCCCCAGTCTAGTGTGTTCATTGCACGTGTTGCTTACTTAACGTCATTGATACGTGGGAATCGCACCAGGCTTTACCTCTCAAGGGATCTTGAGAAGCTTACAACCCCCATCAGGCAGTGTGCCTAATTGTTGTAGTATAGTATAGTGACAAGTACCGGGGAATTGATCGTTCAACTCAGGAATAGTGTCGCTAGGATTAGAAATCCTAAAAACTAGGTCTACAGGTGAGGGATGATTCTTTTTGTATTTTTATATTTTTATGAAAGCGAATAAAATCTCGGTTTTTGGAAGAGTGGGCGAAATTAGTTGCTAGCTAACTAACCCAATAACTACAATTGCAATCAAAATAAAATAACATAAATGAAAATAAAAACTAATTAAACTAGTGATGTAAACAATGATAGGGAAAGTTGTGTTACTTAGGTTTCATTACTCCCTAGATATCTTTTACAGGTTGATAGCTTGTTACAATTGCATGGATGACGGGTCATATTCCTTAATACTAGTCATAGGGCCGTGTACAATATTCTCTAACTCTATAGGTGTCACAACTCGTAATTTCCGATCATTTTCCAAACCTCGACAATTTACTATTCACAAGTTACTATTCATCATTTACTATTCATCGATCACTATTCATCGTTTTTGAGGTCAATTTGACATTCCGAGTCATATTCAGAAATTTTACTATTCACTTGACACTATTCATTTCCGAGAGAAAATCACTATTCACGTGCATTATTCATGTCATCGTAAATTTTGTTTACGAGTGTTCAAATTCGCGTAACCGTATTGGTTCAGGAGCGAATCCATGCATTATCAATTGGGACATTTCATACAGGCTAGAAATAGTCTGCATATCATCATTTGGGCACTTGCATACTATTCCACTCGTAGGATACTTAAATTTATACTTTTGGTACGATTAACGATTTACGTACGTTTATTTCAAATAAACGCTAATACGCGAACTATAAAAGTGTCTAACATGTCCGACACTCCCGATTATGATCCTAATACATTTTTATACTCATTTCTATAATATAAAAACTATGATATTAATTTACCCGGTATTTTGGAAATTTAACCATTACGTATCGTACGTTTAACTTAGTAACGCCGGTTTTCACCAAAATTGAACGATAATCACTCTAACTCTCCGTACTTGTACCCGACTTATTTTTACAACTTTTATAACTTTATTACGTCCCGAATAACTTCAACAAAACTTATTTTTAACAAACCCGGTACCCGATTAAACCTTAAACCTAAACCTAACCTAACTATACTTAACTACTAATACTAATTTTTACTAACTAACCACCCAACATCATCCCCCTTTTCCCTCCCCAAAACCGGCCAACCCCCCCCCCCCCCCCCTTTTTGGTCTTCAAGCTTTAATAACTCACCAAACTAATTTAATGTCACCAAACAATTGTCCCCTTTGTATAAATTAAACTTTTCTTACTCATTTTCACTAAAATCACTTTTACTTACACTTAGCAAGTTCTTTTCTCTCTTTTCTTTGGAGTTTGGTTCGAATTGGAGTAAACAAGGAGCAAGGAGGGTAAATTTTACAAGATCATATCATAAACTAGTTTGTATAATCATCCTTGTTAGAGTTTTGAAATAAAAACTCAAGGATTAGTAAGCTTTTTATCATCTAAACTCTCTAAACCATCAAGTAAGTATACAAACTCATTTTTATGATTTTTACAAGTTATTATTATGTTTATATAATTTTCTTATAAGATCTTTTACATGCATCATCTTGTACCACTTCATTTTTGTATATATTAACTTTGAAGCCCTAGAAATGGAAACATATGAAACTCTTGTTAGACCTAGTGGTTTGATGATATTTAAGGACCCATGACACCCTAAGAAGGTGTATGGTAGGATTAGATTAGTCTTGTGGTGTTTGAAAGTGGATTGATGGATGATGGAACTAGTTTAGAGACTTGGAAATGATTTTTGAAACTTTTGAAATACCTACTGTCCTTATTTTAAATTCGTGGGAAAATCAGTAGATGATGACTAAATTTTGACCAAAGATTTAGAAAATACATTCAAAAACGAAACTTTAGGCGAAAGAATCAATTAAAACGAGTTTATAACGAAGGAGTTATGATTTTTGCAAACTTAACGACGAAAACTACTTTTCCAGAAAACTGCTTGCTGTTGGGCAGAATACGATGGGTATTTTGAAGCATTAAACGTAACCTAAAAGAGCCGAGTTATCTAAAATATACTCGTATATACAAAGACGAATCCGTGGACATAAAGAACAAGGAAAACGAGCTTAAAACGACCGAGTTATACCCATTTTAACATCGTCAAAACTATATATATATTCTTGGTCAAAAATAAAAATAATAACGTACGTATTAAGTGATATATTTTCTAGAAACGTTACTAAGGACTATTTTCTTATCAAATGAATACGTACGACCCGAAGGAATATTTATACGACATGACGACGTCATTCTAAGGTTTTGATACTTGGAACATAACGCTAACTTTTTCGTACGAGTTAATATGACAAGTTGTATACTTCTCTAAATGGACCTATTTTTCCTAAGTATGGAAACTATTTTACTATGATGATAACTAGTATTTCCAAATTACGAGTGGTATGGGTATCATGTGCATGTGCATTCATTTCATTACGGCTTGATCTAAATTAGATCGCGATTATTCTTTTAGGTTGCGGCTAGTGTTCGCGCCTCATTGTCCCGACTACTTTTACATCATTGTACCATCGTTGTACCATCCTTTCGAGGTGAGTTTTCATAGCCCCGTTTTTAGTACTTATTTGATTTTAAATCCCACGGGGGAGAATACATTGCACAATTATTTTTGTACATGCCCAAGTATTAAATTTCATACATTGCTTAAGTTGGTAGTACTATCACTTCAAGTCCCCTTTATTATCATGGACCGTTAATTATATTGCCAAGCGAGAGTGAGTGGATAGATCTATCGAGGGTGACTCCTCCATTCGTGTTTGGGTTGCTCCATAAGGAAAACGAATGCATTTCATGTCTGATTATAGTACGAGTGCCTGATAAACACTCCTTTGGGGCCAATTTTAGTACGTCGAGCTTCGGTGCCATGAGCTTAAGAGACAATGTAACTTTTTGACATTTTAGTACTTTACTTTATACTTGTGGCTTATTGTACATACGATTTAACTTATAAACCTATGATTATTCACCAACTTTATGTTGACCGTTTTCGCAATGTATTTCTCAGGTTATTAAAGTAGCTCATGTTGCATACATTTGGACCTTCATGGAGTCGCGGAGTCGACGCGTCTCACTATATTTTTGCACTTATGAAACGTTTGATCTTGTTGAACTTATTTTAACTATTTTGGCAAACTCTTTTGGGACCTAAGCTTTGTAAACTCTGAATGATTTGATGATCAAACGCTGTATTTTCTAAACGACACTTTAGGTCGTTCAATATAACGGTAAACTATGGTGCTATGACAGTCACTCCCAGGTATTCCATTCCGCTGCCATTCAGGTATTTTGGGGGTTGTGACAGATTGGCATCAGAGCTAAGGTTATAGCGAACTAGGATGTATCTTGGACCCTAGACTATAACCACATCATCATAGCATCTCATCTTTTTATCATAGGTGCATATTCACTATACATGTTGTTTTACGCACACACTGTGCAAGTTATTCATACCCATACTCATATATATATATATGATTATATTGACCTGGTTCACAAGTGACATGTCTTCAGATACCCACACTGTTATCCTTTCATCGGATTCCGACATTGAAGATGCCTTGTCATCTTCCACTACCATTATACCACCAGTTACACGTACACCACCATTAGCACTATTGAATTGTCATAAGAGCGAGGTTCTCATTCAGCCTATACATAGAATGCCGTTTGGTAGAGTATTCAGACTTAATTTTAATGGACTTATTTGGATGCTTATTACAAGGGAGATAGCATGTTTTATTTCCTTCACTAGTAGGACGCTTACTACTTAGGTACTACCACCACCGTTGGTTACTTATTACACTATTGGTCGTCCCATAGTGCGTACTTCAGCTTTACCTCTTAGATGTCGCGAGATTGCGCGAAAGAGGGTAGGATCCCATTCACTATTATCACCATTATCTCTTAACTCATCACTGGGATTTCATCGTCATCAATGTTATTCTCATCCTTTAGAATACCATCATTGTCAGTTTCTTTTCCCATTTTCACTTGCCACGAATTAGATAACATCTTGTGGATAATACCAAGATTACGGACTCAACAGGAACATCCGCAGGTTCCTCAAGAATGGTTTAGAACCTACGCTATCTAGAACTTGATCGATGTACAACTACAGACACCACTTCAGGACTATCCCGACCTTATGATGCCGTAAAACCTGATTTCACCTAGAAGGACTACAGGAAGTCTTTAGACTAGACTTATATCTTTACTAGCTTTTACTATTACCCTAGCCACGAGAGGTGTGGCATAGTTCGAAGAAACTTGTAGTATTTTGATTGATGAACAAACGGAATCACCAAGTATTGACTCTACTATAAGGTAATGGTTGTGCCATCTATGATATTGGCCCAGATAGACCGAAACCTTCATGTATTATATTCATGTGTTATGAATATGATGATTGTTATTACCGATAAATTCTCATGGACTCTCATGATTTGATGGAAATAGATTTAAGCAAACCACTCCAAGCATGACGCAAGCCGCTGTTGGACAATTCATTGCCAGGAACGCAACTACCGCCCTCACCAAGGAACCTACTCACGTGGAATTTATGGGTTGTAATCCCCCCTTCTTTAGCGGAAGTGTAGACACAAAAGAATTTCTCAAATGGTTCGAAGAATTAGAAACAATCTTTCAAAGTGGTGACTGTCGTAAGGAAGACAAGGTTAAGTTCGCCACTTGCACTTTTCAGAAGCATGCCCAGAAATGGTGGACTAAGTATGTCCAGGTAGTAGGAGTTAATGCTGCTTACTCACACTCTTGGGAGAAACTAAAAAGGATGATGAGTTTGAAGTTCTGTGTGAAAAGCGAATTACAAGCAATTGAACAAGAAACACTAAACCTTACCATGGAAGGAGATGATGTTGTCAAGTATACTGCCTATTTTTATGATTTTGATCGACTAGGCTCTGCAATGGATGAACCGGAAAGCAAGAGACTCGAAAGGTACATCGGAGGACTTTCTCCTGAAATTCGTAGGATGGTCATCGCATGTGAACCCAATACCATGTCTGAAGCTATCCAGATGGCAATCGAAACAAAGGAACTCATAGTTCGCGACAAGACATCGGGAGACAATAATAACAACAAGAGAAAATGGGTCGGTAATCAGGATGCTAATGCTACTCAACGACCATTTAAGATACAACAAGTGGTGGAGACCTTTACTGCTGGGTCAAGCCAAAATAAAGGATATATAGGTAAATTACCCAAGTGCAACAGGTGTCAGTTTCATCACAAAGGACGTTGCCCGGAACCATGTGGCAACTGTAAGAAGATCGGACACAAAGCCAAGGATTGCAAGACTCCCACCCTCACAAAGCATCAGGAACTCACGGTAATCTGCCGTGAATGTGGAGTAATGGGACACTTCAAGAGTGAATGCCCGGTGTTGAGAGGCCGGAACTGGGGGAAGCAGTTCATGTTTTAAAACCATAGTTCGAGCCCTCTAGGGTTGTACTTTCTTTTGGTACTTTCCATAAGTACGTTGATGTAACCTAGTTGTATTAAGCACTTTCCTATCCAATGTAATGACTATCTTTTGTTACCTCTATGATAACCATAACCTTCGTTTACTCCGCTTTCTATCCCAATCGTTCAATTTTCAATCGTTTCGTAACATTATGCCATTGTTTTATTAAGGATTTGACCGATTTCGTAATTGACGGATTAGTAGATTATTACCAATCCATAGTATTTACCCATGTATCCAATAAACCATTCAACGAGTTTTATTTCAAACTATTTTACTACCTCATGGGGAAATTGTTTTTACCGAATTTCTAAAATAAGTCGTTTTATTACCGTACTATAAACTGATTTTTCCGATACTACGCCATATATTTACTATTATTACGCGAAACAATTTTTATATTACTTTGAAAGGGAATATTTAGTATACCATTTTTAATAACAACGCGTTGAACACCATCTAAAGCTTTTGAGAAAAATAATATTATTTTGATTAAATCAAGCATCGCATCATTAGTCCTCAACTATACATAGCCTGATCACCTATGTATACTTCAGGAAAGATTATGCCATGAAGGAAATAGTTACTTTACAAAGTATTGTTAATAACAATCTTCATCCAAAAGCGTTTTAAACAAATAAACTCTTTTATGAATATTTCTTTCTGACAAATTTTCTCTGGATACTTACCCCACCTGTCACACACTTAGTCATTAAGTTAGACTTTCCATTGACTTCTTTGGGAGAGACTTCCCATATTAAGTACTAGGAGGATTCCTCGATACAAGAAAAACAATAAAAGGGTTACGAAAACTACTAACCTAGAATAGAAGTATACACCAAGGCAATTTATAGCTCAATAACAGTTCTAAGATGCCACTGGACCATCCGACCCACCATCTCTGACTTAGTTGTCCGATTTTATTATTCAAAGGTACTAGCTAGACTGAGCTACGGGATCAAACACATTGTGAAGGTACGCTAAGCATCACCATGGGAATAAACCAAGCCTCCTAACCGATACTGTAAAGTGTTTTGAGTTAACATGGTCTCATCCATACGCAAACTTCCCTGCAGTGAATTTACGACAAGAATGATTGATTCGAATTATGGATATCGATATAGATTCCCCTAAAGCATTATGTTCTTTAAAACTTCTGGATAACCTCACCCATACATCGAGAAAGGCATCAGACTCAAGAATATCTCCCCAGCTACATGTGAAGACAATACGGAAATTCATCGACATGGTATCAATTGAAACCCTCATATTGCCAACATGATAACAATTTCAACGATAAACCACCTCAGGACTTAAGTTGGTTGGATACCTAGACTTGTAGTTTTGTCGAATAATCGCCAATAGGCATTTTCTAATGTCAGGAACCGAATGTTAGACACCTATGCATTTATGCGAATATTTCCGATCCTACTATTTTATCCTTGTTAGTATTTTTACTTTTAAATGAAGTGGATTTCAAAATTTTGTCCATACAAATCACATATCTCGTGGAAAATAATTTTGAATTGCCTATTTTGAACAAATACGATCCTTTTAATCAATATTTAGCTAAACCATTGTACAATGGGAAATATATAAACATCAAACTTTGGTAAACAGTCCTATTCGCAACCTATTTGAAAACCGCGTCACATTTCCTAACTATTGAATTTTGAATCATCAAGAAAGATATTATTTAGTAAACCATTTGCTCCATTTTCTAAATTCGTTTATTCAGAAAAAGATTTCGACCAAAAACTCAAAAATCGCGAGATAAATTTTGAAAACCAATCACCATGCTACATCGCTTATGCATTTAGGGCTTTGTGACTTGACAATAAGGAATATTGGAATATGTGATGAAGGAAACTAGGAGGAACACCATAGAACGATTACAAACGTCAGTAATGGAGACCAAGCACAGTAGGCAAAGAATGACACATGTCTTAGCAATCCATTAGACCAAAACCCAAAGAATCAAATGTTGTTAGCCGTATTTTATCTTCTTCGTATAACGCCGTGTTCGAGAGACGTAACGTTGTGGAAATAGTCACAAGATTTATCGTACCGTTTCAATTATTCCTGATAAAGGTGATTGAATCACCTTGGACTTCTAGCAATCATTTTAAGATTTCCTTCGGAACCTCATAAAGATGTGAACACCGCCTATCATCCTCAGATCGATGGTCATAACGGGAGAACGATTCAAACATAGGAAAGCTATACTCAGAATATGAGTGATTGACTCTAGAAATGGTTGGACTAACCATTTACCATAAATTGGATTCTTTTACAACCATAGTTATCGCGCGAGCATAGAGACTACACCATTTGAGGCACTTTATGGTCGAAGTACCAATTACCCGTTTACAAACTGAAATCGGAAAGTTAAAAATTCACTGGTCTAGAACCAAACCATGGAACAACAAAGGAAATTTCACAAGACAAGAATCGGTTACAAGCAACGAGAAACTGGTAGGAGTTATGTTGGTACATGACGCACATCATACGGATTGGGTATCCTTGAACAAGCAAATTTACTAGATTCACGTGAAAGAACGAACTAAATTGAAAGCTTTGCCTTGAAGAGGCATGATACGATTTTGGTAATACGAGAGATTGAACTTTTAAGTATATTGGACCATTTCAGATTCATGATGGAATCGACCAGCTGACATATAAGATTTGAGTTCTGACAGAGTTCAGCAACATATATTATCCATATTACATTATAAACCTGAAGAAGCACTGATCATCTATTGACGAACCGAACTCGGAAAAAGCCAAGCTCACTATTCCAATAGGCATTCATGAAATAACCAGAAATTTCCTACAAGTCAAGGATCAATTACAAATTCTATAAGTTGTAAACCACTAAAACTTCAAGTTGGTAGCCAGATTTCGTTGAAAGTTCTGCCTAGGAAAGGCATGATATTATTCGGAAATATTTGAAAAGTTAAAGCCGATATACACTGGAACACTTAATAGTTCGGACAGAGTAGGCCTAGTGGCCGTCAGACTTGAGCCTTGTTAAGGAACAGCCGGATTACACAACTATGTTTCACCTAATCAAATCCAGGAAATGACTTTCAGATTAGTCAATTATAATCCCATTTAGAAGGGAATCCAACCTTGAGACAAACGTAAACTTGGTAATAGAACCATTAGAATGCATGGACTGTGAGGTCGAACGGTCGAAGCAAAGTCGAATTCCTATCGTGAAAGTTCGCTGGAATTCTTGAAAAGGACCCGAATTTACTTGGGAACGAGAGGACCGAATGCAACTCAAGTATCCACGTCTTTTGACCAAATATACTTCAGAAACCAACCAAAACTGAACTTCGGGACGAAGTCCCTGTTAGTGGGGAAGACTGTCACAACTCGTAATTTCCGATCATTTTCCAAACCTCGACAATTTACTATTCACAAGTTACTATTCATCATTTACTATTCATCGATCACTATTCATCGTTTTTGAGGTCAATTTGACATTCCGAGTCATATTCAGAAATTTTACTATTCACTTGACACTATTCATTTCCGAGAGAAAATCACTATTCACGTGCATTATTCATGTCATCGTAAATTTTGTTTACGAGTGTTCAAATTCGCGTAACCGTATTGGTTCAGGAGCGAATCCATGCATTATCAATTGGGACATTTCATACAGGCTAGAAATAGTCTGCATATCATCATTTGGGCACTTGCATACTATTCCACTCGTAGGATACTTAAATTTATACTTTTGGTACGATTAACGATTTACGTACGTTTATTTCAAATAAACGCTAATACGCGAACTATAAAAGTGTCTAACATGTCCGACACTCCCGATTATGATCCTAATACATTTTTATACTCATTTCTATAATATAAAAACTATGATATTAATTTACCCGGTATTTTGGAAATTTAACCATTACGTATCGTACGTTTAACTTAGTAACGCCGGTTTTCACCAAAATTGAACGATAATCACTCTAACTCTCCGTACTTGTACCCGACTTATTTTTACAACTTTTATAACTTTATTACGTCCCGAATAACTTCAACAAAACTTATTTTTAACAAACCCGGTACCCGATTAAACCTTAAACCTAAACCTAACCTAACTATACTTAACTACTAATACTAATTTTTACTAACTAACCACCCAACATCATCCCCCTTTTCCCTCCCCAAAACCGGCCAACCCCCCCCCCCCCCCCTTTTTGGTCTTCAAGCTTTAATAACTCACCAAACTAATTTAATGTCACCAAACAATTGTCCCCTTTGTATAAATTAAACTTTTCTTACTCATTTTCACTAAAATCACTTTTACTTACACTTAGCAAGTTCTTTTCTCTCTTTTCTTTGGAGTTTGGTTCGAATTGGAGTAAACAAGGAGCAAGGAGGGTAAATTTTACAAGATCATATCATAAACTAGTTTGTATAATCATCCTTGTTAGAGTTTTGAAATAAAAACTCAAGGATTAGTAAGCTTTTTATCATCTAAACTCTCTAAACCATCAAGTAAGTATACAAACTCATTTTTATGATTTTTACAAGTTATTATTATGTTTATATAATTTTCTTATAAGATCTTTTACATGCATCATCTTGTACCACTTCATTTTTGTATATATTAACTTTGAAGCCCTAGAAATGGAAACATATGAAACTCTTGTTAGACCTAGTGGTTTGATGATATTTAAGGACCCATGACACCCTAAGAAGGTGTATGGTAGGATTAGATTAGTCTTGTGGTGTTTGAAAGTGGATTGATGGATGATGGAACTAGTTTAGAGACTTGGAAATGATTTTTGAAACTTTTGAAATACCTACTGTCCTTATTTTAAATTCGTGGGAAAATCAGTAGATGATGACTAAATTTTGACCAAAGATTTAGAAAATACATTCAAAAACGAAACTTTAGGCGAAAGAATCAATTAAAACGAGTTTATAACGAAGGAGTTATGATTTTTGCAAACTTAACGACGAAAACTACTTTTCCAGAAAACTGCTTGCTGTTGGGCAGAATACGATGGGTATTTTGAAGCATTAAACGTAACCTAAAAGAGCCGAGTTATCTAAAATATACTCGTATATACAAAGACGAATCCGTGGACATAAAGAACAAGGAAAACGAGCTTAAAACGACCGAGTTATACCCATTTTAACATCGTCAAAACTATATATATATTCTTGGTCAAAAATAAAAATAATAACGTACGTATTAAGTGATATATTTTCTAGAAACGTTACTAAGGACTATTTTCTTATCAAATGAATACGTACGACCCGAAGGAATATTTATACGACATGACGACGTCATTCTAAGGTTTTGATACTTGGAACATAACGCTAACTTTTTCGTACGAGTTAATATGACAAGTTGTATACTTCTCTAAATGGACCTATTTTTCCTAAGTATGGAAACTATTTTACTATGATGATAACTAGTATTTCCAAATTACGAGTGGTATGGGTATCATGTGCATGTGCATTCATTTCATTACGGCTTGATCTAAATTAGATCGCGATTATTCTTTTAGGTTGCGGCTAGTGTTCGCGCCTCATTGTCCCGACTACTTTTACATCATTGTACCATCGTTGTACCATCCTTTCGAGGTGAGTTTTCATAGCCCCGTTTTTAGTACTTATTTGATTTTAAATCCCACGGGGGAGAATACATTGCACAATTATTTTTGTACATGCCCAAGTATTAAATTTCATACATTGCTTAAGTTGGTAGTACTATCACTTCAAGTCCCCTTTATTATCATGGACCGTTAATTATATTGCCAAGCGAGAGTGAGTGGATAGATCTATCGAGGGTGACTCCTCCATTCGTGTTTGGGTTGCTCCATAAGGAAAACGAATGCATTTCATGTCTGATTATAGTACGAGTGCCTGATAAACACTCCTTTGGGGCCAATTTTAGTACGTCGAGCTTCGGTGCCATGAGCTTAAGAGACAATGTAACTTTTTGACATTTTAGTACTTTACTTTATACTTGTGGCTTATTGTACATACGATTTAACTTATAAACCTATGATTATTCACCAACTTTATGTTGACCGTTTTCGCAATGTATTTCTCAGGTTATTAAAGTAGCTCATGTTGCATACATTTGGACCTTCATGGAGTCGCGGAGTCGACGCGTCTCACTATATTTTTGCACTTATGAAACGTTTGATCTTGTTGAACTTATTTTAACTATTTTGGCAAACTCTTTTGGGACCTAAGCTTTGTAAACTCTGAATGATTTGATGATCAAACGCTGTATTTTCTAAACGACACTTTAGGTCGTTCAATATAACGGTAAACTATGGTGCTATGACAGTCACTCCCAGGTATTCCATTCCGCTGCCATTCAGGTATTTTGGGGGTTGTGACAGATTGGCATCAGAGCTAAGGTTATAGCGAACTAGGATGTATCTTGGACCCTAGACTATAACCACATCATCATAGCATCTCATCTTTTTATCATAGGTGCATATTCACTATACATGTTGTTTTACGCACACACTGTGCAAGTTATTCATACCCATACTCATATATATATATATGATTATATTGACCTGGTTCACAAGTGACATGTCTTCAGATACCCACACTGTTATCCTTTCATCGGATTCCGACATTGAAGATGCCTTGTCATCTTCCACTACCATTATACCACCAGTTACACGTACACCACCATTAGCACTATTGAATTGTCATAAGAGCGAGGTTCTCATTCAGCCTATACATAGAATGCCGTTTGGTAGAGTATTCAGACTTAATTTTAATGGACTTATTTGGATGCTTATTACAAGGGAGATAGCATGTTTTATTTCCTTCACTAGTAGGACGCTTACTACTTAGGTACTACCACCACCGTTGGTTACTTATTACACTATTGGTCGTCCCATAGTGCGTACTTCAGCTTTACCTCTTAGATGTCGCGAGATTGCGCGAAAGAGGGTAGGATCCCATTCACTATTATCACCATTATCTCTTAACTCATCACTGGGATTTCATCGTCATCAATGTTATTCTCATCCTTTAGAATACCATCATTGTCAGTTTCTTTTCCCATTTTCACTTGCCACGAATTAGATAACATCTTGTGGATAATACCAAGATTACGGACTCAACAGGAACATCCGCAGGTTCCTCAAGAATGGTTTAGAACCTACGCTATCTAGAACTTGATCGATGTACAACTACAGACACCACTTCAGGACTATCCCGACCTTATGATGCCGTAAAACCTGATTTCACCTAGAAGGACTACAGGAAGTCTTTAGACTAGACTTATATCTTTACTAGCTTTTACTATTACCCTAGCCACGAGAGGTGTGGCATAGTTCGAAGAAACTTGTAGTATTTTGATTGATGAACAAACGGAATCACCAAGTATTGACTCTACTATAAGGTAATGGTTGTGCCATCTATGATATTGGCCCAGATAGACCGAAACCTTCATGTATTATATTCATGTGTTATGAATATGATGATTGTTATTACCGATAAATTCTCATGGACTCTCATGATTTGATGGAAATAGATTTAAGCAAACCACTCCAAGCATGACGCAAGCCGCTGTTGGACAATTCATTGCCAGGAACGCAACTACCGCCCTCACCAAGGAACCTACTCACGTGGAATTTATGGGTTGTAATCCCCCCTTCTTTAGCGAAAGTGTAGACACAAAAGAATTTCTCAAATGGTTCGAAGAATTAGAAACAATCTTTCAAAGTGGTGACTGTCGTAAGGAAGACAAGGTTAAGTTCGCCACTTGCACTTTTCAGAAGCATGCCCAGAAATGGTGGACTAAGTATGTCCAGGTAGTAGGAGTTAATGCTGCTTACTCACACTCTTGGGAGAAACTAAAAAGGATGATGAGTTTGAAGTTCTGTGTGAAAAGCGAATTACAAGCAATTGAACAAGAAACACTAAACCTTACCATGGAAGGAGATGATGTTGTCAAGTATACTGCCTATTTTTATGATTTTGATCGACTAGGCTCTGCAATGGATGAACCGGAAAGCAAGAGACTCGAAAGGTACATCGGAGGACTTTCTCCTGAAATTCGTAGGATGGTCATCGCATGTGAACCCAATACCATGTCTGAAGCTATCCAGATGGCAATCGAAACAAAGGAACTCATAGTTCGCGACAAGACATCGGGAGACAATAATAACAACAAGAGAAAATGGGTCGGTAATCAGGATGCTAATGCTACTCAACGACCATTTAAGATACAACAAGTGGTGGAGACCTTTACTGCTGGGTCAAGCCAAAATAAAGGATATATAGGTAAATTACCCAAGTGCAACAGGTGTCAGTTTCATCACAAAGGACGTTGCCCGGAACCATGTGGCAACTGTAAGAAGATCGGACACAAAGCCAAGGATTGCAAGACTCCCACCCTCACAAAGCATCAGGAACTCACGGTAATCTGCCATGAATGTGGAGTAATGGGACACTTCAAGAGTGAATGCCCGGTGTTGAGAGGCCGGAACTGGGGGAAGCAGTTCATGTTTTAAAACCATAGTTCGAGCCCTCTAGGGTTGTACTTTCTTTTGGTACTTTCCATAAGTACGTTGATGTAACCTAGTTGTATTAAGCACTTTCCTATCCAATGTAATGACTATCTTTTGTTACCTCTATGATAACCATAACCTTCGTTTACTCCGCTTTCTATCCCAATCGTTCAATTTTCAATCGTTTCGTAACATTATGCCATTGTTTTATTAAGGATTTGACCGATTTCGTAATTGACGGATTAGTAGATTATTACCAATCCATAGTATTTACCCATGTATCCAATAAACCATTCAACGAGTTTTATTTCAAACTATTTTACTACCTCATGGGGAAATTGTTTTTACCGAATTTCTAAAATAAGTCGTTTTATTACCGTACTATAAACTGATTTTTCCGATACTACGCCATATATTTACTATTATTACGCGAAACAATTTTTATATTACTTTGAAAGGGAATATTTAGTATACCATTTTTAATAACAACGCGTTGAACACCATCTAAAGCTTTTGAGAAAAATAATATTATTTTGATTAAATCAAGCATCGCATCATTAGTCCTCAACTATACATAGCCTGATCACCTATGTATACTTCAGGAAAGATTATGCCATGAAGGAAATAGTTACTTTACAAAGTATTGTTAATAACAATCTTCATCCAAAAGCGTTTTAAACAAATAAACTCTTTTATGAATATTTCTTTCTGACAAATTTTCTCTGGATACTTACCCCACCTGTCACACACTTAGTCATTAAGTTAGACTTTCCATTGACTTCTTTGGGAGAGACTTCCCATATTAAGTACTAGGAGGATTCCTCGATACAAGAAAAACAATAAAAGGGTTACGAAAACTACTAACCTAGAATAGAAGTATACACCAAGGCAATTTATAGCTCAATAACAGTTCTAAGATGCCACTGGACCATCCGACCCACCATCTCTGACTTAGTTGTCCGATTTTATTATTCAAAGGTACTAGCTAGACTGAGCTACGGGATCAAACACATTGTGAAGGTACGCTAAGCATCACCATGGGAATAAACCAAGCCTCCTAACCGATACTGTAAAGTGTTTTGAGTTAACATGGTCTCATCCATACGCAAACTTCCCTGCAGTGAATTTACGACAAGAATGATTGATTCGAATTATGGATATCGATATAGATTCCCCTAAAGCATTATGTTCTTTAAAACTTCTGGATAACCTCACCCATACATCGAGAAAGGCATCAGACTCAAGAATATCTCCCCAGCTACATGTGAAGACAATACGGAAATTCATCGACATGGTATCAATTGAAACCCTCATATTGCCAACATGATAACAATTTCAACGATAAACCACCTCAGGACTTAAGTTGGTTGGATACCTAGACTTGTAGTTTTGTCGAATAATCGCCAATAGGCATTTTCTAATGTCAGGAACCGAATGTTAGACACCTATGCATTTATGCGAATATTTCCGATCCTACTATTTTATCCTTGTTAGTATTTTTACTTTTAAATGAAGTGGATTTCAAAATTTTGTCCATACAAATCACATATCTCGTGGAAAATAATTTTGAATTGCCTATTTTGAACAAATACGATCCTTTTAATCAATATTTAGCTAAACCATTGTACAATGGGAAATATATAAACATCAAACTTTGGTAAACAGTCCTATTCGCAACCTATTTGAAAACCGCGTCACATTTCCTAACTATTGAATTTTGAATCATCAAGAAAGATATTATTTAGTAAACCATTTGCTCCATTTTCTAAATTCGTTTATTCAGAAAAAGATTTCGACCAAAAACTCAAAAATCGCGAGATAAATTTTGAAAACCAATCACCATGCTACATCGCTTATGCATTTAGGGCTTTGTGACTTGACAATAAGGAATATTGGAATATGTGATGAAGGAAACTAGGAGGAACACCATAGAACGATTACAAACGTCAGTAATGGAGACCAAGCACAGTAGGCAAAGAATGACACATGTCTTAGCAATCCATTAGACCAAAACCCAAAGAATCAAATGTTGTTAGCCGTATTTTATCTTCTTCGTATAACGCCGTGTTCGAGAGACGTAACGTTGTGGAAATAGTCACAAGATTTATCGTACCGTTTCAATTATTCCTGATAAAGGTGATTGAATCACCTTGGACTTCTAGCAATCATTTTAAGATTTCCTTCGGAACCTCATAAAGATGTGAACACCGCCTATCATCCTCAGATCGATGGTCATAACGGGAGAACGATTCAAACATAGGAAAGCTATACTCAGAATATGAGTGATTGACTCTAGAAATGGTTGGACTAACCATTTACCATAAATTGGATTCTTTTACAACCATAGTTATCGCGCGAGCATAGAGACTACACCATTTGAGGCACTTTATGGTCGAAGTACCAATTACCCGTTTACAAACTGAAATCGGAAAGTTAAAAATTCACTGGTCTAGAACCAAACCATGGAACAACAAAGGAAATTTCACAAGACAAGAATCGGTTACAAGCAACGAGAAACTGGTAGGAGTTATGTTGGTACATGACGCACATCATACGGATTGGGTATCCTTGAACAAGCAAATTTACTAGATTCACGTGAAAGAACGAACTAAATTGAAAGCTTTGCCTTGAAGAGGCATGATACGATTTTGGTAATACGAGAGATTGAACTTTTAAGTATATTGGACCATTTCAGATTCATGATGGAATCGACCAGCTGACATATAAGATTTGAGTTCTGACAGAGTTCAGCAACATATATTATCCATATTACATTATAAACCTGAAGAAGCACTGATCATCTATTGACGAACCGAACTCGGAAAAAGCCAAGCTCACTATTCCAATAGGCATTCATGAAATAACCAGAAATTTCCTACAAGTCAAGGATCAATTACAAATTCTATAAGTTGTAAACCACTAAAACTTCAAGTTGGTAGCCAGATTTCGTTGAAAGTTCTGCCTAGGAAAGGCATGATATTATTCGGAAATATTTGAAAAGTTAAAGCCGATATACACTGGAACACTTAATAGTTCGGACAGAGTAGGCCTAGTGGCCGTCAGACTTGAGCCTTGTTAAGGAACAGCCGGATTACACAACTATGTTTCACCTAATCAAATCCAGGAAATGACTTTCAGATTAGTCAATTATAATCCCATTTAGAAGGGAATCCAACCTTGAGACAAACGTAAACTTGGTAATAGAACCATTAGAATGCATGGACTGTGAGGTCGAACGGTCGAAGCAAAGTCGAATTCCTATCGTGAAAGTTCGCTGGAATTCTTGAAAAGGACCCGAATTTACTTGGGAATGAGAGGACCGAATGCAACTCAAGTATCCACGTCTTTTGACCAAATATACTTCAGAAACCAACCAAAACTGAACTTCGGGACGAAGTCCCTGTTAGTGGGGAAGACTGTCACAACTCGTAATTTCCGATCATTTTCCAAACCTCGACAATTTACTATTCACAAGTTACTATTCATCATTTACTATTCATCGATCACTATTCATCGTTTTTGAGGTCAATTTGACATTCCGAGTCATATTCAGAAATTTTACTATTCACTTGACACTATTCATTTCCGAGAGAAAATCACTATTCACGTGCATTATTCATGTCATCGTAAATTTTGTTTACGAGTGTTCAAATTCGCGTAACCGTATTGGTTCAGGAGCGAATCCATGCATTATCAATTGGGACATTTCATACAGGCTAGAAATAGTCTGCATATCATCATTTGGGCACTTGCATACTATTCCACTCGTAGGATACTTAAATTTATACTTTTGGTACGATTAACGATTTACGTACGTTTATTTCAAATAAACGCTAATACGCGAACTATAAAAGTGTCTAACATGTCCGACACTCCCGATTATGATCCTAATACATTTTTATACTCATTTCTATAATATAAAAACTATGATATTAATTTACCCGGTATTTTGGAAATTTAACCATTACGTATCGTACGTTTAACTTAGTAACGCCGGTTTTCACCAAAATTGAACGATAATCACTCTAACTCTCCGTACTTGTACCCGACTTATTTTTACAACTTTTATAACTTTATTACGTCCCGAATAACTTCAACAAAACTTATTTTTAACAAACCCGGTACCCGATTAAACCTTAAACCTAAACCTAACCTAACTATACTTAACTACTAATACTAATTTTTACTAACTAACCACCCAACATCATCCCCCTTTTCCCTCCCCAAAACCGGCCAACCCCCCCCCCCCCCTTTTTGGTCTTCAAGCTTTAATAACTCACCAAACTAATTTAATGTCACCAAACAATTGTCCCCTTTGTATAAATTAAACTTTTCTTACTCATTTTCACTAAAATCACTTTTACTTACACTTAGCAAGTTCTTTTCTCTCTTTTCTTTGGAGTTTGGTTCGAATTGGAGTAAACAAGGAGCAAGGAGGGTAAATTTTACAAGATCATATCATAAACTAGTTTGTATAATCATCCTTGTTAGAGTTTTGAAATAAAAACTCAAGGATTAGTAAGCTTTTTATCATCTAAACTCTCTAAACCATCAAGTAAGTATACAAACTCATTTTTATGATTTTTACAAGTTATTATTATGTTTATATAATTTTCTTATAAGATCTTTTACATGCATCATCTTGTACCACTTCATTTTTGTATATATTAACTTTGAAGCCCTAGAAATGGAAACATATGAAACTCTTGTTAGACCTAGTGGTTTGATGATATTTAAGGACCCATGACACCCTAAGAAGGTGTATGGTAGGATTAGATTAGTCTTGTGGTGTTTGAAAGTGGATTGATGGATGATGGAACTAGTTTAGAGACTTGGAAATGATTTTTGAAACTTTTGAAATACCTACTGTCCTTATTTTAAATTCGTGGGAAAATCAGTAGATGATGACTAAATTTTGACCAAAGATTTAGAAAATACATTCAAAAACGAAACTTTAGTCGAAAGAATCAATTAAAACGAGTTTATAACGAAGGAGTTATGATTTTTGCAAACTTAACGACGAAAACTACTTTTCCAGAAAACTGCTTGCTGTTGGGCAGAATACGATGGGTATTTTGAAGCATTAAACGTAACCTAAAAGAGCCGAGTTATCTAAAATATACTCGTATATACAAAGACGAATCCGTGGACATAAAGAACAAGGAAAACGAGCTTAAAACGACCGAGTTATACCCATTTTAACATCGTCAAAACTATATATATATTCTTGGTCAAAAATAAAAATAATAACGTACGTATTAAGTGATATATTTTCTAGAAACGTTACTAAGGACTATTTTCTTATCAAATGAATACGTACGACCCGAAGGAATATTTATACGACATGACGACGTCATTCTAAGGTTTTGATACTTGGAACATAACGCTAACTTTTTCGTACGAGTTAATATGACAAGTTGTATACTTCTCTAAATGGACCTATTTTTCCTAAGTATGGAAACTATTTTACTATGATGATAACTAGTATTTCCAAATTACGAGTGGTATGGGTATCATGTGCATGTGCATTCATTTCATTACGGCTTGATCTAAATTAGATCGCGATTATTCTTTTAGGTTGCGGCTAGTGTTCGCGCCTCATTGTCCCGACTACTTTTACATCATTGTACCATCGTTGTACCATCCTTTCGAGGTGAGTTTTCATAGCCCCGTTTTTAGTACTTATTTGATTTTAAATCCCACGGGGGAGAATACATTGCACAATTATTTTTGTACATGCCCAAGTATTAAATTTCATACATTGCTTAAGTTGGTAGTACTATCACTTCAAGTCCCCTTTATTATCATGGACCGTTAATTATATTGCCAAGCGAGAGTGAGTGGATAGATCTATCGAGGGTGACTCCTCCATTCGTGTTTGGGTTGCTCCATAAGGAAAACGAATGCATTTCATGTCTGATTATAGTACGAGTGCCTGATAAACACTCCTTTGGGGCCAATTTTAGTACGTCGAGCTTCGGTGCCATGAGCTTAAGAGACAATGTAACTTTTTGACATTTTAGTACTTTACTTTATACTTGTGGCTTATTGTACATACGATTTAACTTATAAACCTATGATTATTCACCAACTTTATGTTGACCGTTTTCGCAATGTATTTCTCAGGTTATTAAAGTAGCTCATGTTGCATACATTTGGACCTTCATGGAGTCGCGGAGTCGACGCGTCTCACTATATTTTTGCACTTATGAAACGTTTGATCTTGTTGAACTTATTTTAACTATTTTGGCAAACTCTTTTGGGACCTAAGCTTTGTAAACTCTGAATGATTTGATGATCAAACGCTGTATTTTCTAAACGACACTTTAGGTCGTTCAATATAATGGTAAACTATGGTGCTATGACAGTCACTCCCAGGTATTCCATTCCGCTGCCATTCAGGTATTTTGGGGGTTGTGACAATAGGATCCTACTTCACTCCTATGTCGAGCCGTTAGAAGCTCCTAACATGGGATCATTAGAATTCTCATACGCATTAAATACAACCAAAAACCATAGTACACCTCTGATCATGTTTCTTAAGACGTTCACGCATGTTACCAATGGAAAGCCTAACATCGAATACAATCATCTGTAACAACTATAAACAAACAATCAACCCATAATTAGCATCTAGGTTTCACTACATCTAAGCAAACACAAAAGAGATCTAGCTAAGCATGTTAAAATGAAGATAAGTGTAAGATGTATTCAAGCAACACATCGACATATTGATTGAATTGAAAGAGTACTTATCTCAATTGAACATGAAAGGTTTCAAAGGGTAAAAACCCTTGAAAAAGCTGTGAAAATCGGACTATGGTTTTTCTCCAAAGTTGCACCCTAAAAGTTACACACTAATGAATGAAAATTGCAAAACTATATATAGATTTTACAGGGTGACGGCGTCAAGAAGAAACTTCTGACGCCGTCAAGTCGCCGCTCATAATGAAATCGGATTGCCTAGATCCACTTTTGACGCCGTCATGTGTAATTTTGTTCTGGGGCGTCACTAACATTTGGACCATGACGGCCTATGGTGACGCCGTCATCTCCTTAGTACAAAACTTTCTGGATCGTCATGTGCACCATCCACTTCCACCTCTTGTATTGCTCTTGGCGCCGTCATTAAGAAACAAGTGACGCCGTCAGGTACTGTTCCCAGCAAGGAAAATTAAGACTTTGCCGTTTCTTCACTTTTATGTTCCAAAAAAGTCCAAAATGCTTCCTTTTCCAGATTTCACTCCAAAAGTACCTAAAATGACAAAAGGAACGATTTAGGGAAATATTTGATCAAATAAATTCAAATCCGGGCTAAAATGACCCCCTAAAAATGGTTCATTTTTCGCCTCATCAAATACCCTTACACTTGAGATTTGCTTGTCCTCATGCAAATGCGCTTTTATTCTAATCAAAATACAAGTTAGGGGTCATTTAACACTAATATAAAAGTAATTACAACAAATAATCATTCCACTAAAGACAAAAGACAAGCACGGAGGTCATACACTAGCACCTCACAAATAGTGTTTAGATACTCACATCTCTCTGGTGTAATAAAGTATATATCCCAATATGGAAATGGAAAACATATCTCACTACCTGTCATAGCAAAATAGATTACCATAGGCTTGGGAAAGGAACAAACCTCCACCACTTGGCGTAAACACCTAGGATAAACTATCAAAGAGGTATTTTAAAGGGTTATAACATTAGGTGTAGGGATATGGAATACACGGTTTTGTTGGATTAAGGCAATATTTACTGGTGGCGAGTTAATCATGTTGGTTAATTACATGTACAATATGGCGTTGCTAAGCCAAGACTAGACTCGACTTAAGCTAATAAATCAAAAATAATAAAAACATAAAACAAACATAGAATGAAACGGGATGGTAGTCCATATGTTTTTTCTCTTTTCTTTTTATATATTTTTTTTCTTTTTCTTTATTTTTTTTCGATTTTTTTTTTTTCATACACTCTTACCCTACCATCCAAAATAATACATCATAGGGAATGAACATTCCCCTTACACTTGAATTTTTACATGCTTTACAATAAACTAATCTAATGACTCGAATCAAGATAATCAAAACACCTGGAGTACTTTTAAGATTAACGCACATATGGGGGTAATAATATGATGTTCTTCCCCATTACTCCACAACACAAGTACTTTACCCATGAGTCTCAATCGTCCCAAAACAATATGTACAAGATATGACTCGACTTAGCAACCATGTAATCAATTATATAACTAACTAAGGGTTTAAACAAATAACAATAATGCACTAAAGATGAGTGCATACACGGAAGGCTAAGGCGATTTGGGTCTACATTTAAGTCGGTTGTAACAAATTCTTCCTTTAAGTAAGATGCTTAAAGTTAGAAACGAAAAGATAGGCTCGGAGGGGTGTACTAGAGGTTTCGTGTACTAAAAATGAGTACAACGCTAAGGTGTGGGAAAAATTAATTGACTTTACTAGTCAAGTAATATGACTTAAATGGTCAAGTAATTATGATACGGGTTTAACACAAGGGTGATCCTAATGCCTCTTATCATGTAGTAAATCCTACTACACGAATGTAGTCTCACTAGCGGTCTCGGGATGCATCACTAACGCAAGTTCTAGAATCTAAATGCTACCGGTACACTCATAAGCACTAATAATGAATGTTTTTCCTATCAAATCTAACGGCGAACCTCACATATTTGGGTGGAAATTTTGTTTGAATGGTACAGTTTTGTGCTAGTCATACAACCCCTATCCATGAGACGCTTGCTAAGGCTAAATTTTCACTCCTAAATGTTGTAAAAAAATTTATATTTGGCGCTAAAATTACACTAACAAGTATTTCTCTTAGTTTTATTACACACCTACTATCAAACTAACAAACTCAAGTGCAATTGTATCCTATAAGGTATCATCATTTACCCTCCCCTTACACTTAGGATGAACATTGTCCCAAATGTTTAATTAAAGAATGTAAAAGTGAAATAGGTAAAAGAATGAAAGCAAACACTCCCCTGATTCGTTCGGTGTGGATAGTGTGCAAACAAGGTTAGATATTCCTCCAAGAAAAATGAACATTCAAAGCTTCCCTTCCATAAAAATGAATCATCTTCTTGTCATACATAACCTGTTAAACCTGAGAAAGCAAACAAGGCAACCTCGCGTAAAATCGGCGGCAATCTATATATACTAACAAATCCTAGAAAGCAATGTAAGATATAATGCTTGTAGAATGAATGTTTGAAGATTTCCTGGAGTTTATAAAACTAAAAAATTAACAAAAACCTTAAGAATCCGTTAGAAAAACAAAACTCGCAAAATTTTTCAGAATTTTACGCATGACGCCATTAGGAATTAATTCCTGACGCCGTCAGAAGTGACCTGCAGAAATCTTTATGTTTAAGTTTCCGGAAAATTTCTGGAAAAACTTATGTCCTACTTCCTGGAAAATCCTGCAAAACATCATTATGACTCGATACAAGCATTTGACTCTAACAAATACTAATACACATGTTCATTTAATATTGTGGAGAATCATGATCAATTTCGTTCTTAAAAACAAATTTGGGGTTTCCCCTTACACGTATCTCTTGCAAAATACCTTTATATGAAGTTAAGACGAAGTTAAACAACAAAATAAAGCATTTTCACAATTTTAGTTTGAAACATGATCTACCAACAATAAAAATAAAGCATGCATACGGAAGCAAATAACAATCAAACAAAATAAAATCACACAAAACATGGGTTGCCTCCCAAGAAGCACTTTTCTTTATTTACGAGTCTTGTAGCTAGACTCAAGGTCATGGGCTATCGTGTGTCGCTTATGCTCACATACCCTAATGTGAGCCATCTAATAGTCGCCTCATCTTTCTTATAGTCATCACTTAGCTCTAAACATCCGCAATAATACCTTTTATTCTTCTCATGAGGATATTTAAGGCCTTTTCTTTTATCATTCTCACTTAGCATTTCTAGGGGCAGATACCTACTACATTTCTCCATGGAAAAATCCTTGAACCTAGGGTGTGTACGGAGCATTTGGTAGACAAAATCTTTATCCCCATCTGAGAATGTAATTAACCCTTCCATTAGTTTTTCATCAAGGTTGGTTAACCTTTTGAAGGGTTTCCCAAACATGACTTGGGTTAACTTACTATCGATAAATTATCCTAGATTCTCCATAACCATGAACTCAACAAGATAAACAAAGCTTCCAACAAACACATGCAATGCCATTGCCCTGGAAATAATATTATCTCCTTTGTATTCTAACTCATCTACCATAATTTTATTGTATTCACTACGCGAGATTTTGTTCATTGGTAAAGATGAGTTAAGGTAGGCATCAAAGCTCCTAAATCCAATCTTACAAGGAAATTGCATATTAAATGAGCTATCATTCTCAATCCTTGTTCTAGGGTCGACATACCTAAGAGGGTCCACTTCATCTTCCATCCTATCCTTATTAATTACGTCACCATCATCTAGGTCCTCATCGGAGTCCAAATAGTAAAAAGGACTACCCCTATGGTCATCATCATGGTCAGACTCCTCCATTTCAGAATTATTGTCAAAGTGATGGTTAGGCCAGAGGTTAGGTGGGTTCTCATTTTCCACTAAAGGGATTGGGGCGGGCATTTTGGAAAATCCTACGACGAAAAACACGAATAACAGGAATCAAACGATCAATGCTATTGTTATCCATCGAGATAGTTTACGAACAAAGGAAACAAAGAAATAAGATAGACTAAAGAAAACCTAAAAATAAAAATAAAATCTTGCTAGAAAGGAATCTAGCAAGTAGACTTAATAAAAAGAAATCCTAACCTAGACAATAACTATTCCCCGGGCTGCGGCGACAAAAACTTGATACGTAGGAATCGCACCAGGCTTTACCTCTCGAGGGATCTCAAGAAGCTTACAACCCCCACCAGGCAGTGTACCTGATCGTTGTAGTATAGTATAGTGACAAGTACCGGGGGATTGATCGTTCAACTCAGGAATAGTGTCGCTAGGATTAGAAAGCCTAAAAACTAGGTCTAGAGGTGAGGGATGATTCTTTTTGTATTTTTATATTTTTATGAAAGTGAATAAAATCTCGATTTTTGGAAGAGTGGGCGGAATTAGTTGCTAGTTAACTAACCAAATAACTACAATTGCAATCAAAATAAAATAACAGAAATGAAAATAAAAACTAATTAAACTAGTGATGTAAACAATGATAGGGAAAGTTGTGTTTACTTAGGTTTCATTACTCCCTAGATATCTTTTACAGGTTAATAGCTTGTTACAATTGCATGGATGATGGGTCGTATTCCTTAATACTAGTCGTAGGGCCGTGTACAATATTCCCTAACTCTATAGGATCCTACTTCACTCCTATGTCGAGCCGTTAGAAACTCCTAACACGGGATCATTAGAATTCTCATACGCATTAAATACAACCAAAAATCATAGTACACCTCTGATCATGTTTCTTAAGACATTCAAGCATGTTACCAATGGAAGTCTGCCAGTTTTCTTAAGCCTAACATCGAATACAATCATCCGTAACAACTATAAACAAACAATCAACCCATAATTAACATCTAGGTTTCACTACATCTTAGCAAACACAAAAGAGATCAAGCCAAGCATGTTAAATTGAAGATAAGTGTAAGATATATTCAAGCAACACATAGACATATTGATTGAATTGAAAGAGTACTTATCTCAATTGAACATGAAAGGTTTCAAAGGGTAAAAACCCTTGAAAAAGCTGTGAAAATCGGACTATGGTTTTTCTCCAAAGTTGCACCCTAAAAGTTACACACTAATGAATGAAAATTGCAAAACTATATATAGATTTTACAGGGTGACGACGTCAAGAAGAAAATTCTGACGCCGTTAACTCGCCGCCCATAATGAAATCGGATTCCCTAGATCCACTTTTGACGCTGTCATGTGTAAATTTGTTCTGGGCCGTCACTAACATTTGGACCATGACGGCCTATGGTGACGCCGTCATCTCCTTAGTACAAAACTTTCTGGATCGTCATGTGCACCATCCACTTCTACCTCTTGTATTGCTCTTGACGCCGTCATTAAGAAACAAGTGACGCCGTCAGGTACTATTCCCAGCAAGAAAAATTAAGACTTTGCCGTTTTCTTCACTTTTATGCTCCAAAAACGTCCAAAATGCTTCCTTTTCCAGATTTCACTCCAAAAGTACCTAAAATGACAAAAGGAATGATTTAGGGCAATATTTGATCAAATAAATTCTAATCAGGCCTAAAATGACCCCCTAAAAACGGTTCATTTTTTGCCTCATCGATCATCAAGTCCCCCCATTAGAAAAAAGTATAACCATTTCTCATGGTTTAGACAAGCATAAATTCAGGTTAACTATACAATCTAAACATCATTCTAAATGTTATCTCATACTCATAACCATACAACAATTTGTGCAAAAAGACATACCACTCTCCACCACATCGGCGGCCACCTTGACCAACATAGATCTTTTTTTATTTTTATTATTAATTTTTTTTAATGTTTGGGTTTTTTTCCTTTAAAGAAAACACATACCACTCACAAGCTCATTGATGGCCACCTTGACCACCGTCATACTGCAACAACCACCACTAGCTGCGGATCTGGCCAGATCTTGACCAGATCGGGTTGGATCTAGTGGCGGTGGCAACGAAGATTCGATGGTCGTGGTTTTGTGGTGGTGTTGGTGGTGGAAGAGTTTATGAGGATGAGGATGTGACGGGCTGTTGGGGTAAATCCGGTTGGGATACGATGAAGTGGAGAGTTTGTTGTTGTGAATCCGATTGTTAGGGTTGTAAGGTGACATGGGTGATGGTGTAGGAGTTGAGGTGGTGGTTATAGGTGTTAGTGATGGTGGTGCGTTATGGTAGCTTGAGAATATATTAAAGAGAGGAAGAAATGGAAGATAAAAAAATTAGGAGTGAAGTGTGTGGTTGTGATGCGTGTTGTGTCATGTGTAGTATAGTGTACCCGATCAATATGTATATAGTGGTAAGCAGAGTGTCGATCACTAAGAGTGGAACGTAATATCTAGTTATTCTAGTCAGTATTTTAAATATACTAAGTTAGCTTTACAATCTAATCTAACACAAGGGGGTTTAGCCTGAGAGACTAACACATATTTGGTTATTAAATTAAACTAATAAAACTAATGAGAACGAATCAGAGATAGACTAACACGTACACAGATAGATAATAGATATATACAGAAGTCCTGTCCTATTGTTAAGTAGCTTATTACTTGTTTTATTGCTAGTTTTATATGATGAATATCTTAAACTCTTCTCTCTCGTTGGATCCTAAATATAGGCGAGTAAACTCCTAATGATCACTTATGCCTATCTCACTTTCTAGAGACTAGATAAGTAAGCGAGGAGGGGGTATGGCAGCCCAAGCAAAACTCAGCTAGACACAGAGGTTATCAAAGCACATATACAAGTCACCAATAAAACATCATATAAACTGATAATCGATGGGAAATTTTTTTTAAGGGGAGCAGTATTGCGGCCACAATCCCATTAACCCTGATGGATTATAGTGTACTAATACAATAATACAAAACTACTTAATGAATTAAATACATGCAGGACCTTCTTTCTACTCTAAGATCTTCGTTGGAGGTGTGTCTTGTGTTGCCAAATCGACTGAATTCGTCTCCTTAGGGTTTTTATGCACACAAAATTCGTCTGACTCTTGGGGTATTTACAGGTTCTGTCTGAGGGCTCGATGCGGCGCATCGACTAAGTAGATACGGCGCATCTACTTAACTTCATGTGGGGTCTAAGATTATTATATTCTGGAATATTCGTACACCGTCTTTAGATGCGGCGTATCTTGAATCTTTGTATGGCGCATGTCCTTCAGTATCTTGGATCGTAGTCTTGATAGTGATATGGCGCATGTTGATAATGAGATGTGGCGTATCTGGAGTAGAACAAGCTAGATCATCTTCGTTGACCAAAGTTTCATATGCGGCGCATGAGAATATCAGATGTGGCACATGCTTCAAAGTCAGGCAATGGTCTTTATTCTTCGATTAAGAAAGCTTTTCCAATCTTGATCGTTTATCTCCAAATTTAGTCCAAAATCGCCAAGTTTCACCAATTGCTTGTTTTTACTTGAGAATCACTAAAGTAAACGATTAAGTACCAATTCTCATATCAAACATAATAAAACAAGTCAATTAAATAGGACAAATGATGACTATAATATGTACTTATTTGATGTCATCAAATATCCCCCCACTTGAACTTTACTTGTCCTCAAGTAAACCTTAGATTATAATTATGAAAATGTATCCTAAAAGATATTAGGATGTATTTTTATATTTAAGCATATATTCATCTTATCATAATTACACAACCAAACACTTAATGAACTAGATATAAAATATCTCTCTCAATCTCTCAACTAATCTAATTCGCTCAATTACTCGGTCATGATGAATATTCTATTATAAGCTTGGCATGGATACACATTTCTACCACTAAAGCTAAGGAATGACAACTCTAAAGCAGTAAAAAGGGTTTTGAGGCTTAAGGGTTTAACCTAGCTTCATTCAAACATTTCCTACATAAACTTAGTAGATCGCTGGCGCAAGTCTTCGACGCTTCAACTAACGGATGGTCACTAATGTGCTCCTTGGATCGTTGGCGCGTTATTTGCATAATGGATGTTCACCAATTCACACACCAGATCCCTGGCGCATTAGTCAATTAATCTAATACTCGAATGTTCACTACCTTATTTATACATTTAACATTCTTACTTAGCCATCACTATATCCGGATGCTCGAAAGCTAACAACGAATATAATAATATGGTTGGATATGGATAACATTTAGGATATAAATTGGTGTAAAAAAAATAATAACAAACAAATAGATTAAGTCCTAAGGTGTGGTTAATCACTTCCCAACCATCCCATGAATAAGACTAATATCATTGAATAACTCACGCCTTAACACTTGTAACTCACGCTTTAGGCAGACACGAATTATACTCAATAAAATCTTAAACAAAGAACAAACCTTATTTGGCATTCCCAAAACGGCCAACTCCCTTTCAATGTATTACAACAATAATAGTGGCGATATCAACCACTTAATACAAAACTTTACATGTTGGTTTATAACAAACTACCAACTCCTTCTTTCTTTTTCTTTTCTCCTTTTTCGATTTTTTTAAATAATAATGGTGTAACATTTCACCACATCACTTATAACGATAAATCTGGATAATATTTCCATACTTTTCATGACTTCAGAAATAACGAAAATAGTGAAAGTAGTAAACACACAAAAATCAAAACTCAAAATATACAATATTCACTTTCACTTCCAATTGCATTGTGCAAGTTCCCGACCTAACCAAATATAATGAATTTACGCACATGAACACAGGTAATGTAAAGAAACACACTTTGCCTTAAGCAATTAACCACATACATTAATCTACAGGGTAGGCTAAGGTGTAAAGATGTAACGAAATATTAAACACATGTGTAAGAAACGAAAGGAATGGCTTTGAGGGTTTTTCTAGGGGTATTTTACTCTAAAAATGAAAGTAACAAAATGGTTTGTACGGGGGTTAACTAACCGATGTAGTTAGTTAATAAACATAAAACATATAAGGCTTTTTGGGTGTAATCCTAGAAATTTACTAAGTTATACTAGTCATTCCAATTAAATCAATAATACTCATTATGGTGGTCTCGAATAGTATACAAGACAAGTTCTAAAGTTTATAAGTCACCGGCACACTTATATTTTTGTGGAATTTGGGTAAATAACTGGAAACGGATATGCTCTATTCTCATAATTTTATAATACAAGTTATGTGTGCGGTTATGCAACTTAGATTTAACAAAAATATGCTAGAAAAAATTTTAATTTGACATGTTAAGCATAGATTAAATCATATTTTGAAAAATTTAGGAACAAGTAACGTTCTAATTCTCCACCCCCCCCCCTTAAGTAAAACAAAGTCCTCGTTGTTTGCAATTAAAATTAAAAATGAGAAATTAAAAAGAATTAGAATGGAAAACTCCCCTGAGATTCGCTCGGTATGATTCTCCATTATGCGTTTGTTGAGCAATATCAACTTTCTTATGGATGAGAGGTGTTCAGGCCTCCATGCATGATGTTTCCACATAAAGTAAAGAAACTAAAATATACCACCATTTGTAACACTCAACACACCTGAATTTAAGAAAGTCGAAACTTGTACGTAATTCATTATTAGTTAGTAAAAAAATTGAAAAATCATCAGGTCTGTCAATACGCCGCATCTATTGAATTAGATACGCCGTATTGAGCCTGGAATTAATACGAATCAGTAATTAAGATGCGTCGCATCCTTAACCAGGGATATGCCGCATTAAATAAACTGATAGAAAGTTTTTAAAGTGCAGAAAACTAAAAATGAAGAAAAACAAAGGATATGATCTGTACAGTAGATACGCATCATCCTATGATGGAGATGCGCCACAACTAGTGCAGATCTGACTGACTCGACACAGAAAAACAGTAAAGATAAATCTGGGTTGTCTCCCGGTGAGCACTTCTCTTTATTACAGAGTCTTCAAGTTAGACTCACGTTCAGCTCCTTATTTTGAATTATTGACACCTACGTGTCCACAAGTGATCCATTTGCTAACAGTCTCATCTCTTATGTACCTATGTCCCAATTTCAACACCTCTTTATAGAATCCTTGCATCTTTTGGTATGGATACTCGATCCCCTTCTGTTTGTCTTTATCATCTATAAAAAGAAATGGTGAAAATTTATAGCATAATTTGTTAGTAGCATGTTTAAGGCTTGGGTGAGCACGAGGCATTATGTAAGTGATCTTGTTGTGATCGTTTTGTAAGGTTATCTTTCCTTTATATCTATTGGCATCGATATTGATTTCCTTGCCAAAAGGTTTTCCCATGATCACATCTCCCATTTCTTTGTCGCGATAGGCATCCATGTTTTCAACCACTACAAATTCTGTAACAATGGTAATGTTCCCAACAAAAATAGGTACTTTCATAAATACTCCAACTACGTTCTTCCCTTTATATTCTATCGTTTGCTTCATAATAGATTTATAGAAACCTCTAGACATAACAATCATGGGTAAGATAGGGAAGAAGTTGGCTCAACAAGCTTGTATCCTATCATGCAAGGAATTTGCAAATTATAAGCACAATCTACATGGATCTTTCTTCCATAATCACAAAAACTAGGATATCCATCGAACTCGTCATAATTCTTAGTACTAATAACATTAAGTCTAGGCATATCCACAGTCTCTTCTCCTATATAAGAATTAGAGTCAACTATAGATTGTTCATTTTTCCCTAATGGTGTATCAAGGTCATTTAATTTGATGAAATCTCCATTATAGGGATTAAGTGATCTATTATGAACTAATATTTCTCCCATAAATTCTGCTTCTAGTTCGAGGTCCATGCGTTCTCTTAATCCTATCATATAAACTCCACTGATTATGCTCTTTACAGGATTATCGCATTTAAAGATTAGTTTATTATTCCTTACTTTTAATGAAATCTTTCTTTTATAAACATCAATCTTAGTATGGGTAGTAGATATGAAAGGTCTTCCAAGGATTAAGGGAATCTTAATATCCTCAGGCATATCTAGCACAACAAAGTCTACAGGGAATACAAACTTCTCGATCCTAACAAGCACATTTTCAGCAATCCCCTTAGGTCATTTTACTATTTCATCAGCCAATTCAATAAGCAGCTTAGTTGGCATTAATTTTCCTAAGCCTAGTGTAGTAAATGTCTTAAAGGGCATTACACTAATGCTAGCTCCTAGATCAGCTAAAGCATTATTGAAAGACATATCATTAATTGAACAAGGTAAAGTAAAACTCCCTGGATCTTTTTCTTTATTAGGTAAGGCATTGTAGTCTGTTGCAGAGCACTCCTCTTTCATTGCAGCCTTGATCTCCTCTTCAATCTTTGACTTTTCCTTGAGTAATCTCTTGACATTAATTAAAGAGTTAAAGAAATATTGGGGTTTCATACCATTCGCCAATCTTTCAGGAAAAGGTACATTAGGCATGACTTCTTCAGTCGTGGTGATTGCTTTGACATGATCTAGTGGATTAGTTTTAGTCAAGCCAGGTAGACCTCCAATTCCCCTTTCTTGAAGTACCTTACTCATCTGACCAATTTGTTGCTCCAATGCTTTGATCGAGGCTCCTTGATTTCCTGTAATAGTATAAGTTGAAGCACGGATTTCCTTGATCATAGCACTGTTTTCTTCATGTCTCTTAGCAGCATCAGCCATAATTTGCTTGAAAGGGTCATCTAATGTCTGTCTTCTCTCTTGATACAAAGGGTTAGCATTGTTCCTTTGATAGTAACCTGGAGCAGCTTCCCTAAATCTTCCTGAAGGTTGGAATGGTTGACCAAATTGTATGTGGTATGCCTCTTCAAATGTTTCTCCTTCCTTCTTAGAAGGGCAATCTTTGGTGTAGTGAGGTTCTTGGCATATTTCACAACCAACTTGGGCAGCATAAGCTTTTTCATCTCTTTTCTTTATATCTCTACCAAGTTTGTCCAATTGAGCTTGGATAGCAGAAAATCCATCAAAATTAGTATTGCTCTTGGATCTTGTAGAGGCTCCATCGTGCCACTTTTGAGAATGGTCGGCAGCTTCTTGGAAGGCTTTTCTAGCATTAACAGTACTCATCTGAGGTATAGCTCCCTTAGAGTCCAAGATCTGTCTGGTAGGCACGTCCACTCCTTGGTAGAACAATATTATCTCCTGCATAGCTGTTAGGTAATGTTGAGGACATTTCAATAATAAATCCTTGAAACGCTCTCAAGCCTGATAAAGAGTTTCATCGGGCTCTTGGTTGAAGCTATTGATGGCCTCCATCTTCTTTGCGGTTTTGGCAGGTGGACAATATCTTTTGAGAAACTTAGCCTTCAAATCCTTCCAATCTTTTATCGAATCTGTTGGCTCATTCTTCAGCCACCTATTAGCAGCTCCTGTAAGGGAAATAGGAAAAACTCGAAGCATAAGTTTATCAATCGTCAATTTCTCTATAGTAAATAGATCAGCAATCTAGAGGATCTTTTCGATGTGTTCATTAGCATCTTCATTCAGATCCACTGAAAGCATTTTCTCTCAGTTCCTTGAGAAATTGGCCCTTGAGCTCGATCTTTGTATCATTGTCAAACTTCGGCTTCTCAATCCCCGAGACATAGTCAGCTCGAGTTTTGTTCATGTACTATTCCATGGTAAGATCCGCCATTGTTTCTGGTATTACTTTCTCTTCACTAGCCTCCTCCTGTTCAAAAAAATAATCAAGCTCTTGAGAACTTGAAAGATCAAAGCTTTTTGTGTTGTAAAGCTTTTTCAGCGAATGAAAAGCTCGTTCAGGATCTTCAAACGGTTCGGTCAATTTCGTATTTGAACTTCTGGTCATACACGTCCTGAAATTATCACAAAAGCATCAGTAGGATAGGTATTATAAAGTAGAATATCATAAAACTAAAAATGAAAATGGATTATGAAATATAAAATTTGCTAGTATCTGCAGAAGATGCGCCGTATCTTATTCGGTAAAAATTAAATCAGACTTTTATTCAGAAAACAGATACGCCGCGCAGATGAATAAGATGTATCGTTCTTTTAAATTATCAAAAATTACTTATACTTATAAAGATTAGATGTGCTGTATAGACAAAAGCAAATATGCCGTATCTTCGTTATGTTTCAGAATACAAGATTTTTTATTTGAATATAGATGCGCCGTATCGACCAAAATCGATGTGCCGCTTCTCTTTAATTTAATAAATACAAAAATTGTTTTTGATAAATAATTAATGCGTCTTATCTGAAAAACAGATGCGCTGTATGTCTGTTAAAGTTCCTGAAATTTTTTTCTGATTAAAAACAGAATACGCCGCAACTAGGGGATAGATGTGTCGTACTCGATTTATTAAAGTGGATGCGTTGTATAAAAATTAAAACATCATACGCCGCATCAAGAAAATGGATGCGCCGTATCGTTTGTATCAGCAAGGTACAACGACAGCAGATTATGCAGAAAAAACGAAAAAAAAATACAAAAATTAAAAAATAAAAGAAAAACAAACACACAAAACAGAAAATATGCAAAATATACAATGAATGCAATCTAACTAATACACAACAAAGGTAGCAGTTAGAATCTAAAAAACCTAAAAATCAAAAAGTTAGAAAACCTAATTTAAAATACTAAATAGAAAAACAGATAATTAACAATTCACTTCCCGGCAGCGGCGCCAAAAACTTGATTCGTGTTGTGTCACATGTAGTATAGTAGTGATTTGCCTATTCAAGTTTTATATTTATATTTAGCCGACTTATCCTATAACACACACGCACTAACGAGCAGTGTACCCGATCAATATGTATATAGTGGTAAGCACACTGTCGATCACTAAGAGTGGAATGTAATATCTAGTTATTCTAGTCAGTATTTTAAATATGCTAAGTTAGCTTTACAATCTAATCTAACGCAAGGGGGTTTAGCCTGAGAGACTAACATAGATTTGTTTATTAAATTAAACTAATCAAACTAATGAGAACGAATCAGAGATTGACTAATACGTACACAGATAGATAATAGATACAGATAGAAGTCCTGTCATGTTGTTAAGTAGCTTATCACTTGTTTTATTGCTAGTTTTATATGATGAGTATCTTAAACTCTTCTCTCTTGTTGGATCCTAAGTATAGGTGAGCAAATACTTAATAATCACTTATGCCTATCTCACTTTCTAGACACTAGATAAGTAAGCGAGGAGGGGATATGGCAGCCCAAGCAAAACTCAGCTAGACACAGAGGTTATCAAAGCACATATACAAGTCACCAATAAAACATCATATAAACTGATAATTGATGGAAAGGCAATTTTAAAGGGAGCAGTATCGCGGCCACAAGCCGTCAATCCTGATGGATTATAGTGTACTAATATAATAAAACAAAACTACTTATTGAATTAAATACATGCAGGACCTTCTTTCTGCTCTAAGATCTACGTTGGAGGTATGTCTTGTATTGCTAAATCGTTTGAATTCATCTCCTTAGGGTTTTTATGCACACAAAATTCATCTGACTCTTGGGGTATTTATAGGTTCTTTCTGAGGGTTCGATGCGGCACATCGACTAAGTAGATGCGGCGCATCTACTTAACTTCGTGTGGGGTCCAAGATTATTATATTCTGGAATATTCATACATCGTCTTCAGATGCGGCGTATCTTGAATCTTTATGCGGCGCATGTGCTTCAGTATATTGGATCGTATCTGGTGAAGTCTTGATAGTGATACGGCGCATGTTGATAATGAGATGCGGCGTATCTGAAGTAGAACAAGTTGGATCATCTTTGTTGACCAAAGTTTCATATGCGACGCATGAGAATATCAGAAGCGATGCATGCTTCAAAGTCAGGCAATGGTCTTTATTCTTCAATTCAGAAAGCTTTTCCAATCTTGATCATTTATCTCCATATTTAGTCCAAAATCACCAAGTTTCACCAGTTGCTTGTTTTTACCTGAGAATCACTAAAGTAAACGATTAAGTACCAATTCTCATATCAAACGTAATAAAAAAAAAGTCAATTAAATAGGACAAATGATGACTATAATATGTACTTATTTGATGTCATCATGTTGGTAAATGATTATTATGTGTAAGTAGGGGTTTTATTTATTTAATCCAAAAAGAAAATACTCGACAAATCACAAGGACAAAAATGTAATTAACTCAAAAAAATAATTTTTAGAAAAAGACAAAAAATAAATAAAAAAATAAAAATAAATAAAAGGTCGCTTAAAGTTCAAATATATGTCTCCTGAAATATGTTTGAAAAAGGTACGTAAAGTCTTATAAATCACTTACAAAAAATATCGCCCAAAGTAAAAAATAGGGACACATGTCAAGATTTAAAGCTATATGAAAAGTCGTCCAAGTTTCTTGGGGCATTTTGAGAAGTCAATTTTTTTTGTCTAGAGAAGGTATACACTTTGGGCGACTGGGGCGTTTGTATAATTACCTCTAAAATTAATGGTTCTTATATCTCCTTGTTATACATCTTTATAATAAGAATTGCATGTCGTAATTGAGATCCTACAAAACTTGTGACATTAATTTACTCACTAAAGCTTTTTCCCACTAAAAGTAACAAAAGTCACCAGATCAAAATTAATAATAATAATAATAATAATAATAATAATAATAATAATAATAATAATAATAATAATAATAATAATAATAATAATAATTGTTTTTCAATAATATTTGTAAAATCCTATTTGTTTTTCAATAATAATAATAATAATAATAATAATAATAATAATAATAATAATAATAAAATAATAGTAATAATAATAATAATAATAATAATAATAATAATAATAATAATAATAATAATAATAATAATAATAATAATAAATAAATAAATAAATAAATAAAAAGGCAATTCTCTAAATGGACAAGTAGCCCAACGAGGGTATACTTTTAGAGGGGAATCTTTTTTTTTTTCTCAAACTACACATGGGATATTTTGGATCTGGGCTACCATAGTTAAAATAATGATGAGGCGGAAAATGATCCGTTTTTAGGGGGTCATTTAAGCCCGAATCCGAACTTATTTGATCAAATATTGCCCTAAATCGTTCCTTTTGTGATTTTAGGTACTTGGAGAGTGAATTCTGGAAAAGAAGCCATTTTGGACGTTTTTGGAGCATAAAAGTGAAGAAAACGGCAAAGTCTCAATTTTCCATGCTGGGAACAGTCAATGTTTTAAAAATCGCGCCTAAGGCGCGCCTACTCCCTAAATCCCACGAGGCTCCAGCCTTTGGGATTTTTTTAGATCAAGGCTCATGAATTTGTGAATCCCGTAAAAATCGCAGCGCCTTGGGGATTTTTGCGCTTTAGCGCCTTGGGGATTTGTGCGCCTAGAAGATGTAACGGGGTTTTGGCCTTTTTTTTCTTAATAGTAAGATACATTTTGGGCTTACATGTTACATATATTTGACCCTTTAAGTTATAAAGTATCTAATAACCCTAATATTTTAGAAAATAACTAAAACACACAATCAACAAAGAACTATATTTTTTTGCAATCTAATGTCTAAGAATAGTAGTTTATTAACAGATACAAATGTTGTTTCTTTAGTGTTAAGTGTTACCAAACAACTATAAATTTTTTGTTGTTGATAGTTGATATTTTGATACATGGTAATTTGTTAAATTTTATAAGTCATAAACTCATATATTGTAATGTATATTCAGGAATTTAGGGTAGTTCATGGATTCTGATATGTTGCATGCTTAATATTTTGGGTTTAAATGCAACCTTTGTTAGATGTAATAACTATTAAGTGCATTATGCATTGAATATTGATATTTTTGTGTTATTTAAGCTACATAAGTTGTCACATATGTTATAAAAAAAAACCTAAATGTATAGTGCGCCTCATATTTATGAATCCCACGTCTTTGTTTGCGCCTCGACTCGAGGCTCTTTTAACCCATTTGCGCCTTAGTGCGCCTTGAGCCTTTCAGAACATTGGGAACAGTACATGAAGGCGTCAAGAGTTCTTCCTGACGGCGTCAAAATCCCAAGAATAAAAATCCGTAGTTGATGACGGCGTCACACAGGGCGTCAGAAGTAGATCAAGGCCGTCACGTGTTGACCTGTCAAAACTTGCGCGCGGAATAGCTGATATTGTTTTGGTCATAACTTTTGCATACGAACTCGGATTGAGGAGATTCAAAAGCCTAGGCGAAGAGGACGAAGAGATCTACAATTTGGTGAAAAAATGGTTGTGACGGCGTCAAGAGTACTAGCTGACGCCGTCAAGCCTTGCCGACAGAAAACATGCCTATAAATATAACATCATAACTTCACTTTTTGTAAGCCCTAAACCCTAAAGTCGATTCCTGGGTTTAGGTGGGTGTTTTTCCAGCAACTTAGAGGGTTTCAATAACTCCATAAACATCATATATTGGTTTGATGATTCTATCTCAATTATGTTTTTCATTATTCTTGTTGATTGTCCTTCTTTGATTATGATTTGCTAATTCACCTTGTGTCTACTTATGATTATGTGAAACTTGTATATAATTGATTAGATCTCATTGATTTCTTATTGATGTTGTGTCTATCTCCATCAATTAAGGCGTGACAACTTCAATAGATCTAGTTGGTTTAGTTTATAATCCTTGTTTCCTATTGATTCTTGTTTTGATTGAATGATTTATATGTTAGGCTTAAGAAAACTGGCAGATCTCCAAATGGTAACATGCTTGAACGTCTTAAGAAACATGAACCGAGGTGTACTAGGTCTTTATTGGTTGTATTTAATGCATGAGCCACTGTTTACAATCCCTATAGTTGTGCTGGGCATGGTGTAGGAGGAGATAAGAGCTCATAGAATTGGGGAGTTATGTATGCCACCCCATGAATGGTATTAAGGAATACAACCCGTCAATTAAAACAAGGTTACAATTCAATAGGTAGGATTGGATAGCTAGCAAGGAGTAACATATCATGGGTAGACATGCTTCACTTATCTTGTAGAACCTTAGTTTAGTTTTCTTGTTAATTAGTTTAATTAGTAGCTTTTGGGTTAGTTGATTAGCAACTAATTCCGCCCACTCTCCCAATACCCGAGATTTTTACTTGCTTTTCATAAAATATAAAAATACAAAAAGAATCATCCTTCACCTTTAGACATAGTTAGATTAATTTCAATCCTAACGACACTATTCCTAGCTGAATGATCAATCCCCCGGTACTTGTCACTATACTATACTACAACGATCAGGTACACTGCCTGGTGGGGGTTGTAAGCTTCTCAAGATCCCTTGAGAGGTAAAGCCTGGTGTGATTCCCACGCATCAAGTTTTTGGCGCCGCTGCCGGGGAATAGTTATTGTCTAGGTTAGGATTTCTTTTTATTAGGTCTACTTGCTAGATTCCTTTCTAGTAAGTTTTTATTTTTTTATTTTTTAGGTCTTCTTTAGTCTATCTTATTTCTTTGTGCTTTTGTTCGTAACTCTTTACCATCCGACATCATGGAAGGTGGTAACATCTTTGAACCCGTCATCCCACCACAACAAAACCCACCATTAGAACCCCTTAGGCCCCGAACCTTAGGAGAGTATTCCCGACCTAGCCACCAAGGCTACCGAAACACCATTGAGCTCACCGGAGCCAATGTGACCCCCTTGCGATCCGACACCATCCGGTTGGTGCAAAGCGGATGTGCATTCCATGGACTTCGTTCCGAAGATCCAAACCAACATCTCAAGGACTTTCTCAAAATCGTAGATTCCATAGACCTAGGTGTTGAAACTAGAGAGACTACCCGTTTACGCCTATTCCAATTCTCTCTACGGGATCAAGCTAGTCAATGGCTTGAGCGTTTACCCGCGGGATCCATCACCACATGGGATGATCTCACCACTCGTTTCCTTGCTCAATTTTTCCCACCGGGGAGAACTACTAAGCTTAGAAATGACATCTTGATGTTCCAACAACGTCAAAATGAAACCTTTTATGAAGCATGGATTCGATATAAAGACCTACTCCGAAAAGTCCCTCATCATGGCATCGAACCATGGCTCCAGATCCAAATCTTTTACGATAAGGTTGACTATCAAACAAGGAAAGCCATTGATTACGCAGCCAAGGGTAGGCTAGATAGACTTAGCATTGACGAGTGCTAGAAAGTTCTTGAGGAGTTGGCACAATACGAAGAGGAAGGATGGGAGGACCCGATGTTCCCAAGCAAGGTAAAACTTGACTACGCATGTGCCACCCAAGAAGAGTTGTTAGGAAGCATCAAGAAGCAGGTAAAAGAATTGATGAATATTGAAAAACTTGCTGCTGAACCCGTGTGGAATCATAATCCACGTAGGAATACGGTTATCAACCAAAATTTTCCTGAACGCTCACGACAAGAGGAATTCGAAGGGATAATGGTAACCTTCATGGATAATCAGGAAAAACAAATCCATCACCTAGAGGCACGCATGGAAAGCACTCATAAAGCTTTTATGAATTTCGCAGACCAATTCATATCAAGGGTCAAAGAAAAGATCAAAGAAAATTCCATACCTAAAAAAATTGAAAAAGTCTTCGAGGTGTCAACCCCTTTGGTGTTTGACCAAGAGGATAGCGGGAAATTTTCCTCAAATGCTTTACCATTAACTACCCCCCGTTCTCATGAACACCCCCATGCAGAGAAAAGTTCGCAAATCCATAACATTTTCGTTGGATGTCTGCGAACTACATTCCCGATCTCGTTCAAAAAACGTTCTTTTGGTTTTAAACCCGGTGTAAAGAGGTCGCACCTCAAAAACACCACTGATTTGAAACCCCCTATGGAACAACATCTTTCTTCTCACACCAATGACCCGTGCATAGGGATCAACTTAGCCAAAACATCACCCGACCCCTTCTACAACCTTACCTCTTTCCGTGACAGTAATGAGACGTTCAACCCTGGTGGACCTCGATAACGGAATAGCTACTCATGGGTTTTACTAATGTTTAGTTATTCACGCAAAGAGCAGGGACTGAACATGAAACTACTCCAAACCTCACCTTACACGGGCATCTGACGGCGTCAGATTAAACTCTTGACGCCGTCAGCTCGATGGATCAGCAATATTAACCCAAAACCAATCACTTTCAACCCATACCCCACAAATCTCACCCAAAGTGCTGCTGCTACTCCAATTCTCCAACCTCCAATTCGACGTCTTCCGCATCCAATCTTCACTTGGTAAGTGATTCTTCTTCATCTTTTTTCGATCAATTGTCCCTAGGACCCATCAATTTGAAAAACCCCTTTCGCCCGAACCCCTACTCCTGACCCAATATTAGCAAATCGTAATGCCATCCAATTGGTGATTTGTAATCATGGGGTTACCATTTGATGATGTTTTCTCACTCAAATCATACATTAATTTAGAGAAAACCCATCATGCCTCGGATTCTTTGACCCCCACCCCTGTTTCCTGATTAAAGGAGCGTTTGGGTAATGGGTTAAGAGTTTGAAAATTGATTTTTCCCTCGCATTTGCATGAGTCGGATTTTTGCTGATTCTGACGGCGTCAGGACCAATCCTGACGGCGTCAGATGTATCTGACAGCAGAAATCGATAAAAATTCTTCTGCTAATTGTTTTCGTTCGCTCTAACTTTCTCCAGGAAAATGAGTAAGCGATCAAGACAACACAGAGGTAGCTCATCCAGGTCCCAACAAGTTAATTACGGGGAATTGGTCCACAGTTGGGGTCTATTTGACAACGATGCTGCCACCACAAAGTATTTGGAGCTTGCTAATCACCACATTGACGCTGGTTCTGTTATTGATTGGGAACTTCTTAGATCCCAAAGTCTAGAGGCTGAATTTCTGAGAAGGATCAACACTGATGGGTTTGCTGGTCCTCAATGGGAGAGGATGTTTAGAATGAGGGAGGTTGTTTATAGTGAGTTGGTAAGGGAATTCTTTGCAACTTTCCGCTTTGATCAGGCTGAGGCTAGGACAGATATGGGGGGCACCACTGTGTATTTTAGGCTAGGGGGAGAGTTGCGATCATGTTTAGTGACTGAGTTTGGTTGGAGGCTTGGGTTATATACTAGTGAGGAGGTTGATGGGACTTTTCTACAGAGATTGTTACATGGAGAGACTCAGAGGAGTGAGATGAGGTGTGTCACTTTTTGGCCGACCATAGGGGATGGGGTTTACACCTCGACTACTGGGGCTGCATCGATCAGGGACCCCATTGTTAGGTTGGCTCACAGGTGCATCACGTACAGCCTGTCTGCACGTCATGGCACTACTCACCGTGTCACTGCCTCTGATCTATTCTACCTGTATACTATCTTTTCAGAGGATGTTTACTGCAACATCCCATTTTGGGTGGCCAGTTATTTGAGGACCAGTGTAGGTGATAGGGATATAGATCGGGTGTATGGAGGGATGTTTGTGACCCGGTTGGCTCGCTCTTATGGTCTTCTTACTCCTGCAATCATGGGGTATTTGAGCGACTGCGGGGGCTGTAGGGTGGTGAGGGCTAAATCCCTCAGGCAGATGAACATCCTGATGCAGATGGTGGATGGGTCCTACACCTGGTACGTGGCAGCAGGGCCTGCTGGTGAGGATGATGATAATGATGATGAGGGTATGCCCCAGCAGCATCAGTTTGCTGGGTATGAGGAGGGGACTGCTGACTACTACCGGCACATGAGCCGAGGAGATTGGCAGGCGCATCAGGGGGCTTGGATGGGCCAGGTGGATGCTTGGAGAACCACCACTGACCAGAGATTTGACTGGATGTATGAGCACACAGTCCGCCAGATGCAGCATCTTTCGACCCGTGATCACATCGAGCCCCATCTGCAGATTGACCCATTCCTTGGGCGCGAGCAGGACTATCCTCCCTATGGGTATACTAGGCACCTCCCACCTGGCTATGATTACCGCTTTGGTCCTCCCCCTCAGTGATTCGTTTTGATATCTGTGGTTCTTGAACAATTTATTCTCGGTTGTATGATTTGAAACATTTGGTCTTGTAATAGATTAGGATTCAGCCTCTGTTGGCTTTGGACACTTTTTATTTTTATTTTTTTTCTTTTAACAAATATTATACATGTTCGGCTTTTAATTTTATTGTTGGTTAATTTTTGCAACCCATGTTTTGTGTGATTTTATTTGTTTGTTTGTTATTTGCTTCCGTATGCATGTTTTATTTTTTTTTATTGTTGGTTGATCATGTTTCTCAATTAAAATGTGGAAATACTTTACTTTGTTGTTTAGCCTAGTCTTAACTCCACCTAGAAGTATTTTTGCAAAAGATAAGTGTAAGGGGAAACCCCAAATATGTTTTTAAGAAACAAACCGATCATGATTCTCCACAATATTAAATGAGCATGTATATTCGTATTTGTTAGAGTCAAATGCTTGTATTGAGTCATAATGAAGTTTTGCAGGATTTTCCAAGAAGTAGGACCAAGTTTTTCCAGAAATTTTTCGGAAACTTAACATAAGAATTTCTGCAGGTCCATTCTGACGGCGTCATGAGTTTACTCTTGACGGGGTCAAGAGTTAAAATCTGGAAATTTTACCGGTTTTGTTTTTCTAACGGAGTCTTATGGTTTTTATGAATTATTAAGTTTTATAATCTCCAGGAAATCTGCAAACTTCATTCCACAAGCATTATATCTTACTTTGTTTTCTAGGATTTAGTAACTTATATAGGATGCCGCCGATTTTACGCGAGGTTGTCTTGTCTATTTTTGTCAGGTTTTATAGGTTATGTATGACAAGAAGATGATTTATATTCTGGAAGGGAAGCTTTGATTGTTTCATTTTCTTGGAGGAAGATTTAACCTGGCCAACCTATAATCCATACCGAGCGAATCAGGGGAGTATTTGATTTCATTCTCTTTACTTTTTCACTTTTACATTCTTTACTTGAACATTGGGACAATGTTCATCTTAAGTGTAAGGGGAGGGTAAAAAGATGATACCTTACATATGCACTTTCGCTTGAGTTTGTCTTGTTTGATAGTAGATGTGTAATAAAACTATGAGAAATACTTGTTAGTGCAATTTTAGCGCCAAATTTAAAATTTTTTACAACATTTAAGAGTGAAACTTTAGCCATAGCAAGCGTCTCATGGATAGGAGATTGTATGACTAGCACATAACCGTATATTCAGAAAAATTTTCCACCCAAATATGTGAGGTTCGCCTTTAGATTTGATAGGGAAAGCATTTACTATTAGTGCTTATGAGTGTACCGGTAGCATTTAGATTCTAGAACTTGCGTTAGTGATGCATCCCGAGACCGCTAGTGAGACTACATTCGTGTGGTAGGATTTACTACATGATAAGAGGCATTAGGATCACCCTTGTGTTAAACCCGTATTACAATTACTTGACCATTTAAGTCATATTACTTGGCTAGTTAAGTCAACTAATTTTTCCCACACCCTTAGCGTTGTACTCATTTTTAGTACACGATACCCCTAGTACACCCCTCCGAGCCTATCTTTTCGTTTCTAACTTTAAGCATTTTACTTAAAGGAAGAATTTGTTACACCCCACTTAAATGTACACCCAAATCGCCTTAGCCTTCCGTGTATGCGCTCATTTTTAGTGCATTACTGTTATTTGTTAAACCTTAAGTTAACTTTCTAATTGATTACATGGCTGCTAAGTCGAGTCATATCTTGTACATATTGTTTTGGGGACGATTGGGACTCATGGGTAAAGTACTATTGTAATGGAATAATGGGGATGATGTCAATTATTACCCCCATATGTGCGTTAATATTTAAAAGTACTCCAAGTGTTTTGATTATCTTGATTCGAGTCATTAGAATAGTTGATTGTAAAGTATGTAAAAGCTCAAGTGTAGGGAGGAAACGAGCTCCCTTTGATGTATTGTTTTGGATGGTAGAGTAAGAGTATATGCAAAAAAAAAATAAATAAAAAAATAAATAAAAAATTAAAAAAAAATAGAAAAAAATAAAAAAATAAAAAAAATAGAAAAAGAAAAGAGAAAAACATACGGGCTACCATCCGTTTCTTTTATTTATGTTTAAGTCAAATAGTGTCTTGAAAATCCAAAAAGAGTTGTGGTTAGTTTAAGTTAAGTCGAGTCTTGGCTTAGCAACGCCTCATTGTACATGTAGTTAACTAAGACAATTGACTTGCCACCAGTAAAATATCCGTTTATCCAACAAAACCGTGTTTTCCATATCCCCTACACCTAACGTTATAACCCTTTAAAAGACCTCTTTGATAGTTTATCCTAGGTGCTTACGCCAAGTGGTGGAGGTTTGATCCTTTCCCAAGCCTATGGTAATCTATTTGCTATGACAGGTAGAGAGTGATATTTCTCCATTTCCAATTATGACATATAAATTTTCAACACCCGAGTTGAGAGTATCCAAATACTTAATGTGAGGTGCTAGTGTATAATTTCCGTGCTTGTTTTGACTAAGGTGGAACGATCATTTGTTGTAATTACTTTTATATTAGTGTTAAATGACCCCTAACTTGTATTTTGATTGGTGGAAAAGCTCATTTGCTTGAGGACAAGCAAATCCCAAGTGTAGGCATATATGATGAGGCAAAAAATGATCCGTTTTTAGGGGGTCATTTAAGCCCGAATCCGAACTTATTTGATCAAATATTGCCCTAAATCGTTCCTTTTGTGATTTTAGGTACTTGGAGAGTGAATTCTGGAAAAGAAGCCATTTTGGACGTTTTTGGAGCATAAAAGTGAAGAAAACGGAAAAGTCTCAATTTTCCATGCAGGGAACAGTACATGAAGGCGTCAAGAGTTCTTCCTGACGGCGTCAAAATCCCAAGAATAAAAATCCGTAGTTGATGACGGCGTCACACAGGGCGTCAGAAGTAGATCAAGGCCGTCACGTGTTGACCTGTCAAAACTTGCGCGCGGAATAGCTGATATTGTTTTGGTCATAACTTTTGCATACGAACTCGGATTGAGGAGATTCAAAAGCCCAGGCGAAGAGGATGAAGAGATCTACAATTTGGTAAAAAAATGGTTGTGACGGCGTCAAGAGTACTAGCTGACGCCGTCAAGCCTTGCCGACAGAAAACATGCCTATAAATATAACATCATAACTTCACTTTTTGTAAGCCCTAAACCCTAAAGTCGATTCCTGGGTTTAGGTGGGTGTTTTTCTAGCAACTTAGAGGGTTTCAATCACTCCATAAACATCATATATTGGTTTGATGATTCTATCTCAATTATGTTTTTCATTATTCTTGTTGATTGTCCTTCTTTGATTATGATTTGCTAATTCACCTTGTGTCTACTTATGATTATGTGAAACTTGTATATAATTGATTAGATCTCATTGATTTCTTATTGATGTTGTGTCTATCTCCATCAATTAAGGCGTGACAACTTCAATAGATCTAGTTGGTTTAGTTTATAATCCTTGTTTCCTATTGATTCTTGTTTTGATTGAATGATTTATATGTTAGGCTTAAGAAAACTGGCAGATCTCCAAATGATAACATGCTTGAACGTCTTAAGAAACATGAACCGAGGCGTACTAGGTCTTTATTGGTTGTATTTAATGCATGAGCCACTGTTTACAATCCCTATAGTTGTGCTGGGCATGGTGTAGGAGGAGATAAGAGCTCATAGAATTGGGGAGTTATGTATGCCACCCCATGAATGGTATTAAGGAATACAACCCGTCAATTAAAACAAGGTTACAATTCAATAGGTAGGATTGGATAGCTAGCAAGGAGTAACATATCATGGGTAGACATGCTTCACTTATCTTGTAGAACCTTAGTTTAGTTTTCTTGTTAATTAGTTTAATTAGTAGCTTTTGGGTTAGTTGATTAGCAACTAATTCCGCCCACTCTCCCAATACCCGAGATTTTTACTTGCTTTTCATAAAATATAAAAATACAAAAAGAATCATCCTTCACCTTTAGACCTAGTTAGATTAATTTCAATCCTAACGACACTATTCCTAGCTGAACGATCAATCCCCCGGTACTTGTCACTATACTATACTACAACGATCAGGTACACTGCCTGGTGGGGGTTGTAAGCTTCTCAAGATCCCTTGAGAGGTAAAGCCTGGTGCGATTCCCACGTATCAAATAATGAAACATGTCACATGTAGTACTGTTTTTTCTTATTATGTTTTATTAATAAATAACATATATACCCTCTTCTTGGAATTGGGCTACCCATTTCACCCTCTCCGGTCAACACCTCCAAACATCAAACCCAGAATCCGACGAACCTTCCGGCCACCATCACCACCAACCTCCGGCCACCATCACCAACCTACAACCACCACCAAAACGCAACCCCATATCAAGATTCGACCAAAAAAATTGTTTTTATTCACAAATTAAACATGAAAGGGTGTTTGTAAATGCTTTCCAAACAATTCCCATCAATCAATTGATAAAAACGATTACTAAAACTCAAATACCCAATTCTTGGTATAAACCATAGATCCAAAAAATGGCATTTCACCAGCTAGATCTACACAACTCATCTGTACCTAACAGGAGTAATCCAAACACTTTCATGTCATGAGCATCGAATCACTAGCAGACAGTGAACGTATTCCAATTTCATCTTTTGATTTGTGGGCTATATTAATCATGAATTCTTTTCATTTATTCGATTCTCAACAATAGACATGTTTTATGCCACTAGAAATTGGAATATGAAATATCACAGAGAACTATCACAAAGAAAATGAAACATCTCGAATGAACCTATCTAACACATTGATGCCTTATGACATAAATGGAAAGGATAGCCAATAATGCCACTAGAAACTCATCCAAACCATGAGGAATCATATTCTTATGTCACTGTTAGGTCAACCTAACTTCCAAGTAATGTTATATATTTGAACATGACCCAGTGATTCCTTAACAGCAACACAAACTAACCTCAATTATCCAAGTGACTTCCCAAAAATTTGACACACGAATCCCCATCTTATACCCCAATGTAATCCCAGATTAAATTTTTGAAATCCATTACACTGTCCCAAAAACTTGCTGCACATTCACAGTACCAGATAACTCACTGCTGATGCACTTTTTTATAACCAAATTGTAGACACAACACTTTATCAATCTATAAATTTCCTTTGATCTAGCTCTCGTTTTTATATTTCAAACTCTTTTGATATTATCATGGCCGTTATTTCAAACTCTTTTGATATTATCACCAGCTAGATCTAGACAACTCATTTGTATCTAAACGGAGTAATCTAAACACTTTCATGTCATGAGCATCAAATCTCTAGCAGACCACTAGATTGCTTTATGTACACATACTGAACATATTCCAATTTGATATTTTGATTTATGGGCTATATTAATCATGAATTCTTTTCATTTATACTAGTACAAATAAATATTCAATTCTCAAGTAAAGAATGATTATGAATGTAAGAATCAAATGATTTTGAAAGTTGCCTAAACACAACAACAAACATGTGTATATTTCGACTTAAATGTGATGGCCATAGAAATGGCGAAAAAACTAGAGAACATTTTTATAGACAAAATGAATACCATTTCCTTATCTAAGTGATGAGAACCATAAATTCATAGAATGTTAACAAAAGATGGCACCTAGTAACATCCATTAGAAAATTAATCATATGTACAATGTAAGCTACAAATTTCTACATTTAAACATCATTAATCTTTCGTCCTGAAAAGCATAAAATTCCTAGTTTGAGATGAACAAAATAATACAACTCCACCAAAATAAAAACTTACACAAGCTCACATGAACTGAATATTATGGGATTAATTACCAGTCGAATTATATCTTCAATCGTATATGTGTTTGGTATTTATTGTTTAATACCTTGGCCCACTTTGCACATTTGAGTATTTGACCCTTTCCCAGTTTACAAAGTTTTACTACCATTTTGCGTGTTTATGACTTGTTGGAGATAACATAAAGCTTAAATCGATCTATATCTTAGGAAAATGGGTCAAAGTTGCCATATATAGCTCATAAATAAACTGAAGTTGAGGGATGAATTCTTTAGTTGTAAGCTCTTCGGGTTCGGATATCCGAATTGAATTAAACTTAGCTAAAATAATGGGATTAACAATAAACCATCAATCCAAATTTCGGATATCTGAATTTGTGATATAACTAATAATTAACAATTACATTAATTTATTTAAATTAACAAAAAAAATATTGTTGAAAATGTCTCATTTCATATTTCGTTTTAGGCCTAAAAAACCATGAGACGGCTCTGATACCATCATAATCGTATTTACCTCTTTGACAACCCTAACTCCGGCACTGTCATCACCATTATCGAATTAGGTATGTTGCAACTGGTTATGTGTTGATATGTGCTTAGGATTTTATTTTGTGTTTACAACTTAATTTTGTTAGCAAGAGTATATTAATTTGGGAAATCTTAACTACGTGGTCAAAAGCTTTTTCTATAATAAAAGAACATATATACTTGTACAAATATTCTTTTACTTTAAATAGATAAGATAAAGTACTATGAATACCTGAAAGATGCACAACATCACAAGCGAGATACTCTAACCAAAAATAGATAGTGTGACTTTGAATTACTTCATAATAACTAAGCATATATTGCAGCAAACCATCTATAAATTTCCTTTGATCTAGCTCTCTCGTTTTTATATTTCAAACTCTTTGATATTATCATGGCCTTTATTTCAAAATCTTTGGTGACTCTTATTAATAAGATACTCGGGCATGGTGTTGATGCCGTCATCGACAATAATAACAACGCTGATGTAAGTTTGTGTGTTCTTACTCAGACTTTCTAGTCATGAATTTAGTATGTGTTAATGTGTATACAGCTTATTTTGGTCGAGCATTTTAAATTCGGTCACTACATTTGTATAGTTAATCTAGCTTTCTTGCAGCAAACATATTTAATTTAAAACCCTTTGATTTTATAATGTATATTATTCTAAAATCTTTTGGGATCCTTATTAATAATATTCTCGGCTATTATCCATAATTTAGGATATCCGAATTGAAAAAAACCTAGCTAAAATAATGGGTCTAACAATAAACCATCATCCCAAATTTCAGATATCCGAATTTGTGATATAACTAATAATTAACAGTTATATTAATTTATTTAAATTAACAACAAAAAATTATTATTGAAAATGTCTTATTTCATATTTTCGCTTTAGGCCTAAAAAACTATGGGACGGCTCTGATACCATCTTAATCGTATTTACCTCTTTGACAACCATAACTCCGGCACCGTCATCACCATTATCAAATTAGGTATGCTGCAACTGATTATGTGTTGATATGTGGTTAGGACTTTATTTTGTGTTTACAACTTAATTTTGTTAGCACGAGTATATTAATTTGGAAACCTTAACTAGGTGGTCAAAAGCTTTTTCTTAAATAAAAGAACATATTCACATGTACAAATATTCTTTTACTTTAAATAGATAACATAAAGTACTATAAATACCTGAAAGATGCACAACATCACAAGCAAGTTACTCTAACAAATAATAGATAGTGTAACTGTGAATTACTTCAAAATAACTAATCATATATTACAGCAAACCATCGATAAATTTCCTTTGATCTAGCTCTCTCGTTTTTATATTTCAAACTCTTGGTATTATCATGGCCGTTATTTCAAAATATTTGGTGACTCTTATTAATAAGATACTCGGCCGTGGTGCTGATGCCGTCATCGACAATAATAACAACGCTGCTGTAAGTTTATGTGTTCTTACTGATCAGACTTTCGAGTCATGAATTTAGTATGTGCTGATATGTATACATCTTATTTTGTCTTTATAAATTAGTTTACATCTTAATTTTGTTAACAATTCGTTTCAAGAGTATATTTTGGGAGCCAAGTTTCTTAACTAGGTGGTTAAAAGTTACAACTTACAAGATGATCAAAAGACACAGACTTTTTCTATAAAAGTACAAAACAATTATGAACTGAATCAACAAAGAGTAACATCACACTAAAATGAAACATTATAAACTAAACTTTCTATTTCACTTTACACGTTATGTAAACAAAAACAAATAAAAGTACTCTGAATTACTTACTCTAGATACATGATAGACGCATAAGCGAGTTACTCATGCATGTGGCTAACCAAAAATTGATAAAGTACTTACAATTACTTAATAACTAAGCAATAGGAAAATATTGCAACAAGCATATCACATCTGAGTGCCATCAGCCCTATAAATTTCCTTTGATCGAGGATTTTTAATTTAGTCACTACATTTGTATACTTAATCTAGCTCTCTTAAAGCAAACATTTTTAATTTAAAACTCTTTGATATTATAGGGGCTATTATTCTAAAATCCTTTGGGATCCTTACTAATAAGATTATAGGCTATTATCCATAATTTAGGATATCTGAATTGAAAAAAACTTATTTAAAATAATTGGTCTAACAATAAACCATCATCCCAAATTTCGGATATCCGAATTAGTGATATAACTAATAATTAAAAATTATATTAATTTATTTAAACTAACAACAAAAAATTATTGTTGAAAATGTCTCATTTCATATTTTCGCTTTAGGCCTAAAAAACCATGAGATGTCTCTGAAACCATAATAATCGTATTTACCTCTTTGACAACCCTAACTTCGGCACCGTCATCACCAATATCAAATTATGTTTGTTGCAACTGATTATGTGTTGATATGAGGTTAGGACTTTATTTAGTGTTTACAACTTAATTTTGTTAGCAAGAGTATACTAATTTGGGAACCTTAACTAGGTGGTCAAAAGCCTTTTCTTGAATAAAAGAACATATTTACTTGTAAAAATATTCTTTTACTTTAAATAGATAACATAAAGTACTGTGAATACCTGAAAGATGCACAACAGCACAAGCGAGTTACTCTAACAAATAATAGATAGTGTGACTGTGAATTACTTCATAATAAGAAATCATATATTACAGCAAACCATCTATAAATTTCCTTTGATCTAGCTCTCTTGTTTTATATTTCAAACTCTTGGTATTATCATTTCCGTTATTTCAAAATATTTTGTGACTCTTATTAATAAGATACTCGGCCGTGGTGCTAATGTCGTCATCGACAATAATAACAACGATGCTGAAAGTTTGTGTGTTCTTATTGATCAGACTTTCTAGTCATGAATTTAGTATGCGTTGATGTGTATACAGCTTATTTTGTCTTTATAAATTTGTTTACAGGTTAATTTTGTTAACAATTCTTTTCAAGAGTATATTTTGGGAACCAAGTTTCTTAACTAGGTGATTAAAAGTTACAACTTACAAGATGATCAAAAGACACCGACTTTTTCTATAAAAAAACAAAATAATTATGAACTGAATCAACAAAGAGTAACATCACACTGAAATGTAACATTATAAACCAAACTTTTTATTTTACTTTACATGTTATGTAAACAAAAACAAATAAAAGAACTGTGAGTTACTTACTCTAGATACATGATAGATGCATAAGCGAGTTACTCATGCATGTGACTAACCAAAAATTGATAAAGTACTTCCAATTACTTAATAACTAAGCAATAGGAAAATATTGCAACAATCATATCACATCTGAGTGTCATCAGCCCTATAAATTTCCTTTCATCGAGCCTTTTTAATTCAGTCACTACATTTGTATACATAATATAGCTCTCTTGCAGCAAACATTTTTAATTTAAAACTCTTTGATATTATAATGGCTATTATTCTAAAATCTTTTGGGATCCTTATTAATAAGATTCTCGGCTATTATCCACAATTTAGGATATCTGAATTGAAAAAAACTTAGTTAAAATAATGGGTCTAACAATAAACCATCATCCTAAATTTTGGATATCCGAATTAGTGATATAACTAATAATTAACAATTATATTAATTTATTTAAATTAACAACAAAAATTTATTGTTGAAAATTTTTCATTTCATTTTTTCGCTTGAGGCCTAAAAACCAAGAGACGACTCTGATACCATCAGAATCGTATTTACCTCTTTGACAACCCTAACTTCGGCACCATCGTCAACATTATCGAATTAGGTTTGTTGCAACTGATCATGTGTTGATATTTTGTTTGGACTTTATTTTGTGTTTACAACTTATTTTGTTAGCAAGAGTATATTAATTTGGGAACCTTAACTAGGTGGTCAAAAGCTTTTTATATAATAAAAGAATATATATACTTGTACAAATATTCTTTTACTTTAAATACATAAGATAAAGTACTGTGAATACCTGAAAGATGCACAACATCACAAGTGAGTTACTCTAACCAATAATAAATAGTGTGATTGTGAATTACTTCACAATAACTAAGCATATATTGCAGCAAACCATCTATAAATTTCCTTTGATCTAGCTCTCTCGTATTTACATTTCAAACTCTTTGATATTATCATGGCCGTTATACTAAAATCTTTGGTGACTCTTATTAATAAGATACTCGGCCGTGGTGCTGATGTCGTCATCGACAATGATAACAACGCCGCTGTAAGTTTGTGTGTTCTTAATCAGAATTTCTAGTCATGAATTTACTATGTGTTGATGTGTATACAGCTTATTTTGTGTTTGTAAATTTGTTTACAACTTAATTTTGTTAACAACTCGTTTTAAGAGTATATTTTGGAAACCAAGTTTCTTAACTAGGTGGTTAAAAGTTACAACTTATAAGATGATCAAAAGACACCTACTTTATTTATAAAAGTATAAAATAACTATGAACTGAATCAACAAAGAGTAACATCACTGAAATGTAACATTATAAACCAAACTTTTTCTTTTACTTTACACGTATGTATACAAAAACGAATAAAAGTATTGTGAATTACTTAACTCTAGATATATGATAGATGCACAAGCGAGTTACTCATGCATGTGGCTAACAAAAAATAGATAAAGTACTGTGAATTACTTAATAACTAAGCAATAGAAAAATATTGCAACAAACATATCACATTTGAGTGCCATTAGCCCTACAAATTTCCTTTGATCGAGCCTTCTAAATTCAGCCACCACATTTGTATGGTTAATCTAGCTCTCTTGTAGCAAACATTTTTAATTTAAAACTCTTTGATATTATAATTGCCATTATTCTAAAATCTTTTGGGATCCTTATTTATAAGATTATCGGCTATTATCCACAATTTAGGATATTCGAATTGAAAAAAACTTAGCTAAAATAACGGGTCTAACATTAAACCATCATCCCAAATTTCGGATATCTGAATTTGTGATATAACTAATAATTAACAATTATATTAATTTATTTAAATTAACAACAAAAAATTATTGTTGAAAATGTCTCATTTCATATTTTCGCTTTAGGCCTAAAAAACCATGAGGCGACTCTGATACCATCATAATCGTATTTATCTCTTTGACAACCCTAACTCTGGCACCATCGTCACCATTATTGAATTAGGTATGTTGCAACTGATTAAATGTTTATATGTGCTTAGGACATTATTTTGTGTTTACAACTTAATTTTGTTAGCAAGAGTATATTAATTTGGTAACCTTAACTAGGTGGTCAAAAGCTTTTTTCTATAATAAAAGAACATATATACTTGTATAAATATTCTTTTACTTTAAAATGATAAGATATAGTACTGTGAATACCTGAAAGATGCACAACAGCACAAGCGAGTTACTCTGACCAAAAATAGATAGTGTGACTGTGAATTACTTCATAATAACTAAGCATATATTGCAGCAAACCATCTATAAAATTCCTTTGATCTAGCTCTCTTGTTTTTATATTTCAAACTCTTTGATATTATCATGGCTGTTATTTCAAAATCTTTGGTGACTCTTATTAACAAGATATTCGGCCGTGGTGTTGATGTCGTCATCGACAATAATAAAAACGCTGCTGTAAGTTTGTGTGTTCTTACTTAAACTTTCTCGTCATGAATTTAGTATGTGTTGATGTGTATACAACTTATTTTGTTTTTATAAAAGTGTTTACAGCTTAATTTTGTTAACAATTCGTTTCAAGAGTATATTTTGGAAACCAAGTTTCTTAACTAGGTGGTTAAAAGTTACAACTTACAAGATGATCAAAAGACACCGACTTTTTACATAAAAGTACAAAATAACTATGAACTGAATCAACAAAGAGTAACATCACACTAAAATGTAACATTATAAACCAAAATTTTTCTTTTACTTTACACATTATGTAAACAAAAACAAATAAATGTACTGTAAATTACTTTAACTCTAGATACATGATAGATGCACTAATGCATGTGGCTAACCAAAAATAGATAAAGTACTGTGAAATACTTAATAATTAAGCAATAGGAAAATATTGCAACAAACATATCACATCTGGGTGTCATCAGTCCTATGAATTGCCTTTTATCGAGCCTTTTAAATTCAGTCACTACATTTGCATAGTTAATCTAGCTTTCTCGCAGCAAACATTTTTTATTTAAAACTCTTTGATATTATAATGGCCATTATTCTAGAATCTTTTGGGATCCTTATTAATAAGATTCTCGGCTATTATCCATAATTTAGTATATTCGAATTGAAAAAAACTTATCTAAAATAATGGGTCTAACATTAAACCATCATCCCAAATTTCGGATATCCGAATTTGTGATATAACTAATATTTAAAAATTATATTAATTAATTTAAATTAATAACAAAAAATTATTATTGAAAATGTCTCATTTCATATTTTCGCTTTATGCCTAAAAAACCATGAGACGGCTCTAATACCATCATAATCATATTTATCTCTTTGACAACACTAACTCCGGCACCGTCATCACCATTATCAAATTAGGTATGTTGCAACTAATTACGTGTTGATATGCGCTTAGGACGTTATTTTGTGTTTACAAGTTAATTTTGTTAGCAAGAGTATATTAATTTGGTAACCTTAACTATGTGGTCAAAAGCTTTTTCTATAATAAAAGAACATATATACTAGTACAAATATTCTTTTACTTTAAATAGATAAGATAAAGTACTGTGAATACCTGAAAGATACACAACAGTACAAGCGAGTTACTCTAACCAAAAATAGATAGTGTGACTTTGAATTACTTCATAATAACTAAGCATATATTGCTTCAAACTATCTTTATATTTCCTTTGATCTAGCTCTCTCGTTTTTATAGTTCAAACTCTTTGATATTATCATGGCCGTTATTTCAAAATCTTTGGTGACACTTATTAATAAGATACTCGGCCGTGGTGCTGATGCCGTCATCGACAATAATAACAACGCTGCTGTAAGTTTGTGTGTTCTTACTCAAACTTTCTAGTCATGAATTTAGTATTTATTGATGTGTATGCAGCTTATTTTCTGTTTATAAATGTGTTACAGCATAATTTTGTTAACAATTCGTTTCAAGAATATATTTTGAGAACAAAGTTGCTTAACTAGGTGGTTAAAAGTTACAACTTACAAGATGATCAAAAGACAGTGACTTTTTCTATAAAAGTACAAAATAACTATGAACTGAATCAACAAAAAGTAACATCACACTAAAATGTATCATTATAAACCAAACTTTTTCTTTTACTTTACACATTATGTAAACAAAAATAGATAAAAGTAATGTAAATTACTTAACTCTAGATACATGATAGATGCACAAGCGAGTTACTCATGCATGTGGCTAACCAAAAATAGATAAAGTATTATGAATTACTTAAAAACTAAGCAATAGGAAAATATTGCAACAAACATATCACATCTGAGTGTCATCAGCCCTATAAATTTCCTTTGATCGAGCCTTTTAAATTCAGTCACTACATTTGCGTAGTTAATCTAGCTCTCTTGAAGCAAACATTTTTTATTTAAAACTCTTTGATATTATAATGGCCATTATTCTAAAATCTTTTGGGATCCTTATTAATAAGATTCTCGGCTATTATCCATACTTTAGGATATCTGAATTGAAAAAAACTTTGCTAAAATAATGGGTCTAATATTAAACCATCATCCCAAATTTTGGATATCCGAATTTGTGATATAACTAGTAATTAACAATTATGTTAATTTATTTAAATTAACAACAAAAAAATTATTGTTGAAAATGTCGCATTTCATATGTTCACTTTTGGCCTAAAAAACCGTGAGATGGCTCTGATACCATCATAATCATATTTATCTCTTTGACAACCCTAACACTGGCACCGTCGTCACCATTATCAAATTAGGTATGTTGCAACTGATTACGTGTTGATATGTGCTTAGGACGTTATTTTGTGTTTACAAGTTAATTTTGTTAGTAAGAGTATATTAATTTGGTAACCTTAACTATGTGGTCAAAAGCTTTTTCTATAATAGAAGAACATATATACTAGTACAAATATTCTTTTACTTTAAATAGATAAGATAAAGTACTATAAAAACTGATGAGTGTGTAAATACTCATCATTTTTAGTCAAATCTGAACTGCAAAAACGTTAAAAACACTAAAAAACACATCAAAATACGGAAAATATCCCAAAGGTCGTGTTTTATATGTTTCAGATGAAAAATGATTGAAAACAAACGAAAAACGAACAAAGTTTGCATAATTGGCAGTTTCAGTCCCCCAAGTTTCAAAATGTGACAAAACTACTCCCTGACATTTATTTTAAAAGAAAAGTCAAACCAAGTTCTTTAAAAATCAAAAGATATCACAAATGATCTTTGGGTGAAAAGTTTCAAAAGTGACAAGATTTGGTCCTCAGAATGCAATTTTGAAGAATTTACAATTTTGCCCCTCAAATTTGCAATATTGGCAATTTTGGTCTCTGAATATCTCATTTTGAAAATAAATCATCAGAGGTCCTTGGAAAGTTGCTACATGTCAAGAATGATCCTTGGAATAAATTTGGAAATTTGCCAGGTTTGGTCCCCCAAAAATCAGTAATTTACACAAATGGTCCTTGTTGTTATTAAAGTGCAAACCAAACGGACCTATTATGTAATTCACTAAACCAAATCAAGCCCAACCTACACCTTATAACACCACAAGCCCAACTTACACCAACCTAGCCCAACTCTTTAAACCAAAACCCTTTCAGGTTTAATATAATACGCCCCCCCCCCCTTTGGTCAAACCTAGTCCACGCACTTCATCCCTAACCTTTCTTTACCCAGCAGATACACCACCACCTCCACTCCACCTCCTGCCATACTCCACCTCCACCCTCAAAAGCCTCCCCTCACCTTCCCCCATATCACCTCTTTCAAGAATAAGTCACAAGTGGCCACGCCCCGTCACCAATCCACAACCCATCTTGGCACCAAAATTAGGATTAAAGGCTAGGATGATTCTAATCAAATCCAGTGGCTGAGGTTGATCAAGAAAAGAGCAAAAGAGTATCCAAGGCTTTTCACTCACAAAGAAAGCACACAGGAAAAGGACAAGAGCTCAAGGGAAACCCTAGCTAGCTTTAGTATAAATAGAAGAGATTGTGTAAGCCACAAAGGCAGTCAAGTATGAGGTAGTAGTAGTGTTTTAAGAGTAGTTCAATTTGTTTCAGTTTTTTCGAGTATTGTAACTCTAAATTTTAGTATTAATCAAATTTCGAGTTTTTTTTTTAAAGGTTTTATGTTTCTGTATTCATTAGTCTTTTTAAGTATAGCTTAGTTCAATATTCATTCTCTGTTGAAATTTATCTATTAATGTTTAATTTAGTTAAATGATCAGTTGTCCTTCCTAAATTTTACTCATGTTCTCTCTAAATTCTCAAATAAGTTTGGTGCACACATGAACCACGATTGTCCCTAGTTCTTAGCCCTTCAATAACCTTAATGCCCCACTCGGGTTACAGGCTCACGTTACCATAACTGCCCATTTTGCCATATCATCTATCAACTTGACATTGTATAGTCTATCAACACTGTTGAATCTGGTTTCTGAATTGAAGAAAAAAAAAAAAAAAAAAAAAAAAAAAAAAAAAAAAAAAAAAAAAAAAAAAAAAAACGAATTTGGCCAATATTTGGATACTTTTTCTAACAAAAATGTTACTCTTGTTCTACAATTTTTCGCACCCAAGTGGTTCATTTGGAATTCAAAACATTGGATTGTCAATGATAATATCTTTCCCTGACCATATTTAACACACTATTCATTAGTAAATTTAAATAAATAAGATGCAACAACTTTTGCAGGCCAATTCAACTCAACTCGTTGACCCATTCGAATACCTTAGTCCCGAATCAGTTTCCACGTGTTACACGTCCAACCAAGTAACCCACCTACAATGGGTGGAACCTCTAACGTTTCTTATAACAATATCAGCAAAGAGCATGCGCTTTACAATTAATTTGTTAGACCAGCTACTCACAACTTATGTAACAAAAACTACTTGCTACCAACTTTTCATTTTTAGAATGCAGAGAAACAGAAAGACGAGCAAATTTATTACTGTATTTTAACATACAACACGTGAACACAAGCATTCGCTCGGTTATGCATACATTAAGTCCTTTGTTCGATTAAACTGAAACACACACACAATTGTTGTCTTTGTTCGATTTTTTCCGTCTTACCTCGTGATTATCAGATAAGGAAGTTCGATGATGTCTCTTTCACATATTTTATTTTTCAATCTTCGATTAACTTGCAATTTCTCATCGCTTTATTTTATTTTTATTTTTTTCATCTAATCTTTCCATTAATCTAATCAACTAAATTACACATGCAAAAGTAATCGAAAATGCCTCATTTTAAATTCTGCTTTAGGCCTAGAAATAGCTTTTGAGCCACCCGTGAACAATCAAATCACTCATTCAGTTGTACATGGAAAAAACATAATGAATCAAAAGAGTTGTACCAGAAAATTATAAGATGTGATTCAACATAAAACTATGTCATACACAATATCAAAATGAAGTGCGAACCACTTGCTTGGAATAACCACTTGTTGGTGGCTTCTTTTTCTTCCTCGACTCTGTTCTTATATTTCAATGATATCATCTCCTACTTTCAAAAAAAAAAGAAAAGAAAAAAAAAAAACTACCGAGTGTCATAAACCTGGCGTATCAATTTCCTTCGATCAGCCTTTTAAATTCAGTAACTAACTACAATACGTTTTGTTTGTTTTACAAACTCAAAATGCACCTAACTTCATAAACAAAAGATAAACAATTTTCTTTTTACTAGCATGAAGTAATGTAATTGTTAAACAACATATTGAAACTTTCAATGAAAAAATAAGTATATGATTAAATATAAGCTAATTACCTAAATAATCCTTATATATAGTGTTTTTACGTATTGAAACCTTTTTCCTATATTTTACCAAAATAAACACAATACGTCGTAATCTTTTCTTAATAAGAAACATCTTACCAAATATAAGAGATACGTTATAGAAACTTTTGAAAACTATACTTATCTTCTTTGTGATTTTGTCTACATTACAATCACGTTTTAAAGTCTATAAATACTCACCAAACAGGATTGTTAATTCAACACTTAACCATAATTCATATAACTGTATACCCGCATATAAAAACTATGACGAAATCACCAACGATTTTTATTGGTCAATTAACACCTCAAGTAACCCCTTGCACTATCAAGGTAAAAGTTTTAAGGTAATGGTGTTATAGGGAAGCGTCCATGCCAATAATTCATCGCCATCTTGAGATGACTGTCTTGGATGAGAAGGTTTTTTTTTGTTTTTTTTTTCTTTATTTTAAACATATTTTTATTATGTTATTGCTTTTAAATTGATACTATTTTACGCCGATTTAAAAGTTGTTTATTATATAATTTTTATTTTTCAGGGTGACAAGATTCATATTATCGTAAAAAAAAAAGACGATTAACGTTTCTTGATAAGTATTTCAAAGACAATATGGTGGTTGTTATAAGTGATTTCAAAGTTATTCCTAAGAACTCAAGTTACAAATACACAAATCATCCATACAAAATAAGTTTTGATAGAACCGCATCTGCATGTCTGTCAAGCACATTTAATGGTGATGTTAATAACACTGGATTTGAAGTGACCAAGTTTTATGACATAATATCAATGAATTTCAAACCGGAATTACCTGTTGGTATGTGTTACAATATATATACAGTATTATGTGTTACCAATATTTTAATTTGCTAATACACATATATCCTTTAATGTTAACCTTATTTGTGTTGCAGATGTTGAGGGTGAGATATTTGGTTGGGAGTGTGAACTTAGAGAAAACGAAGTTTATGGATGTAAAACAAAGATGTTGCCACTCAAACTTAAGGACACATTGTAAGTTTACTATAACCTATTTTTTCTTATCATCTTTCTCTACATAGGCCTACCTTATGAGCATTTAACATTACACTACATTGTTCTCTGCAACTCGGGAACATGAAGTTGGAATCGCTGCTAACTCTCTGTTTGGTCCTACTTCTGATTCATTTTGCTACTGAAAGGAAACTTTTTCAAACAATTGAGCCTTCATCATGGGAATAAACCAAAGGTCGAACTTTCTTACTTCTTTATTGAAAGCGAAAGAGAAAATTGACTTACTGAACTTTTGTGGATTCCGTTTCCGAATCTTCTGATCTGTTTTTTTCAAGACTACTACTTCTCTCTTCGAATTCATTGGCAAAAGCATTTCCATTTGTTTTTTATTTTCTTCATTAAGCACCTTTAATCAATCAATCAATTGTTTCTAAGCTGGGAAGTTGATAGGCTTGACATAGGAACAAGAACGTGTTTATAGCCGTAGCTATATAAACAAGAATACTCATCCGAGCCGCAGGAACGTGTACATAAGGAACTTTCTTCGGGCGGCAATTCCCCCACTCTTTTCAGTCGCGCTATTTCATAGTGTGGCCCACAATCTCTTGGATGCGTTTGTCACACACGCGCCATTTTTTATTTTATTTTTATCCTTTATTTTTCATGGAGATCGAGCTTACGTGTTTAGTAATTGGGATAATGGCAGAAGATTTTCTTAATTACTTAAATTCTATTAAAGATGATGACAAGCTTAAGATGGATATAGGGAATGCAAGAGTTTTTGTGGATGGGAAAGGTACATGTGTTTGTTTCATCTTCATTATTTTTCGTATGGAATAATTATATTGTAAAATTAATTTAATTACTAAATTAACATAAATAATTCGCATGTCCTCCTATGATATATATTAACCATCAGATTGGAAGTATGTTTGAAATCTTCAAACTCGAAAGTGAAAATGTTTAAGGTGATAATTATAATAAATTTATAAATTCATGATTATATTTTTATTTTGTAATTTTTCTAAGTCTAAGACTTGGTTATTTTATACAGGTGGATTTCAAGAGACAACAAAGAATGACAGAGTTTATGAGAAAAAACTGCTAAAGAGTTTAAAACAATTATGTTATTGATTTATTTATATTTCATTATCATGTTTAGTTTTGAATAAAAATAATTACGTGTGTTTCTTATATTTCAAACAATTGTATTATGGATATTTTTTATTTTGTTTTATAATCATATTTCTTATTTATAATTGCATGTTTTTAATATGAAATTATTAAATTACATATGGAGTATTATTTATGGATTGCTAGATTGTTTATATGTTTCTGATGAATGTAATATGTTTCTGAAGGATATATGGTGATTTGTTTTTTAAATACGTTCTTCAAGCACCATTAACAAAAACAAAAAAAAACACAACTAATTTGTTTCTGAAATACAAAATATAAGTTATGTCTATATAAACACAAATTTTTTTGAACCCTAATTCATTGACACGTGTGTATTTCATATGGATTTTTATTGGTCTTGAGTAATATGGTGGTAACTTTAGATTTCACCCACAGTTGAGCAGAGCCTGCACGAATCTGTTACGAAGGCTGAAGGGACAATGACCTCTGTTCGAAGACAACTGCTAATGGACAAAATACAATAGCAACCAAGTGCAAATGCAAAAAGGCCAAAGCAAGAATAATGATACCGGTGCACCTGTTTCTGTACTAACTTATCTGTATATAGAACAATTTTCCTGCAAACTACTCACGTCTGCAAGTCGGCGTAATGTGATAGTCTTACTAACCAGTAATCGTGTCGAAAAGAAGCATACATGTGCCCTTAATCTGGTACTAAGTTCTGGCAATGTATTAGGGTCATGGCATCTGTCTAAGTTACATATTTACAATGTACTTTACAGCTTATGTATCTATCCTCTTCTTGACTACATGCATGTTTAGCACATTTTTTAAGCAAGTGAAGCCCAACAGATATAGTTAAGCAAATAGTTTTTCTATCTTTTATATGTTATACTAACTCATATTTAAGCAAAGTTACTTTCAGCTAACATCTGCAACAGCAAGAAGTGCATGATACCTAAACTTAGGACCCATAACAGGTTTAGTAAAACCTCCTTTACCCAGAGCAGTGTGACCACCATCCTTACCCTTATTCTTGTTATTGACCATTTGAAAACCATCATTAACACTCTGTTTAGGCTGAGTAGGAGGTGGAACAGATTTAGGACAATCAAGCAGGGTATGACCAAAAAGCTTACACGTTTCACACCGAGGCGGTTTCCACTCGTATTCGATCCAAATCTTTTCAATAGTAGAACTCGTCCCATCAAGTAATGATATCTCAACAGTGAGGCTCTCCCTAAGTACTTGATCCGCCTTGACTTCAATCAAGCACCTAGCAAAACTACTCCGACCCCATGATTCCAAGCACATTTGACTAGCATCAGCATCCAACATTTTTGGCGTACCTATCAATGTGGCTAGGAGACTAAGACCATCATCAGAGAACAAAGCAAGAGGAACATCATAGAATTTAACCCACACCAGAATGTTGGTCAAATCTTCTTTGAGCAGATTAGTGTTTAAAGTCCAATTTATAAGGATTATAGGCACAGTCCTAATCATCCACTGGCCGTTCTTAAGTACATCTTCAACACCAATCTAAGAGGTAAGCTTAAAGAAAAAGAAGCCCTCCGCATTCATTATAACCTTTTGAATGCCATACTTAGCCCACGCATTGCGCACATAATAATCAACAACCGGAAAAGCAATACGTTTACCAAGAAAATAACCATATAGCGTATTCTCAAATCTAGAGTTTACCTCTTCTACCACTTTCATAGGCACAGAAAAATCTACATCATTTGATTTCTTGCTACACTCCAGCCTACGAAAGTTAGACAATTGTTTTTTAGGTACATTGGAATTCGCACCAGCATATGATGTAGGCGGCTGTTTCAAAGCATTCTCGGCATTCTCTAATAGGACCTTAAGCATTGCATTATCAAAATCCTTGCAAGAATCCTCGACAACCTTATCAATACCATTCGGTTGGACAGTAGTATGTGTAGGATCGAAACAAATGCGTTGATTCTTGTGATTCGGGTGGTCTTGGATTATGGAAGAAGATGTTCTTCATTGTTATGAGTTAGAGAGAGAAAGAGAGAGAGGGGAAGTTTCTAGTGAGAGAAACACCTAATGAGGTGTGTGTATTGAATGAAACAACCAACCCACTCCCTTGGTGGGAGGAGGGTATATATACACTTACAATAAACGCCCTCCTACGGGCTGTGGATCAGGTGTACAGTGGGTAAAGACCCGTCCGTCCTCCACGGTGTGACTATATCTATTCTAATATATCCAAAGCTAAGAGCTACGCTACGTATGTAAATACATGGGGTGACCGAACCTTTTTCTTAATCCTAACAATCTCCCCCTAAGGGAGGTCACCCCAGAAAAAATAAATTGAATCTTAGCATTCTATACATTGATCTTTAGCTCTAGCTAGTATCCGTTTATTCTTCAAGTGTTGTCTTTGTACGGTAAGTAGTGATCTTTGAGCATAAGTTCCTTTGACTTGTGTGATCTTTGAGCTTTCATTGAGATCATTAGCCACTGTAAATCTCCAAATTATCCTTTGTGGACTCGCCTCCATGTGATGTAGTGACCATCGGACCGTCATGCTCACACCTTTCTAGATCATGAAACTTTGCATCAGAGTTGCAGAAGCATTGTTGTTGATCTTTCACTTTTCATGATATCTTTAATTGTGAGTGTAGAGTGTGAGCATGAGGTTATGAATTGACGTCTCATTTGCCATCAGCTGCAACCATCGGGTGTTCCTGCAAACAACAGTTAGCAATAAACACACGAAAGTGTCTTTGTTCACCTTCGTTGAATAGGGTTGCAAGAACCACGGTTCCCCGTTAATCAATATTAATACTGCCTGTGATCAGGTAGAATTCCAAAGAACTTCTTTGACAGGGTTTTGCAGCTGTACTAGCCTTTCTCTGACCGGAGCGTCTCAAAGTAGACAACACGGAGTGAGTGAACCGGTGAATTAATGATTCACCGATTAATGAGGAAATTGATTTTGAAAAACAATAGCGTATTGCTAGATAAAGAGTTTTTGCAATACAATGATAGTTTTATGAGAAACATCAATTTTATGTCAAATACTTTCGTTTGAAAATTATGCGCAATCAATGTGCTCGAAAGAAAGTAGTTAAGCACATCGAAGGGTTTTCCAAAAGTATCCGTCAATTCATTTCCTGGAACAATTTTGATTCAAAAACGAATCGCCCCATCGTTGCTTTCCAGTTGTCACTAGTTTGATCCATGATGGATCTCACATGTCACCTACCAAGAGCTTCATAGATGTTCACTCTAGCAGGATTTCCATCTTCATCGTGAATAATTGCATATCACTTAGATGTTCTGGCAATACCGCAAGGATAATGCGTAGGACTCTAAATATATTATCTTACTTTTCACATTGTGTGAAATAGTAAGCATATTGTAAATGTGTCCTAATGAGATTTATGGATGATCTCTTGGCTCTACACTCAATAGTGCATTTTGATCCGCTCCTGGAGACTGGAGAGGCGTCTCCTATTTTAGTATCAACATGGCTCGCACTGAGCGGTCGATACATTATGCAGGGTTCCCTGTGAGAATGAAACAAGTCCTTTTAAGAGAACTTGAGTGGCTAGGAAGGTTAGTGCAGTGCGTCACTGGATCCATTACGTCTTGTCTTCAATACCGGTGTTACCTTAGTAGCCACCAGTATCATTGTCTCACGGTTTCTTCTTGGTTTTGTAAAATCCCGCGAAAGAATCTATTTCTCGGTTTAAATCATAGATTTGTAAAATCCCGTGATGATGAAACTATCCTAAAGAAAGAAAAGTGCATTTCCGGATCTTAATTGACTCTGGTGCTATGGCATCAACTTCGAAGAAGGGATAATGTATGTACTTCATGTATTGGATGAGTTTTTACATACTTCATGGCATTTTGGTTATGACAAATTTTTACGGGGTTATGTGTTTTTATGGGGTTATGTGTGTTTGACAAGATCGGGATAAAACCATTGTCAAAGTTCATTCAAAACATCAAAGAGGCTAGATTTGGGCAGTTAAAACACAAGATGTGACTACGGCGTTAATTCATTATTATTTATTTGAGGTTGAAGTGAAATTTCACGGGTGCGTGTACTTAGTATTTGAAGATATCGGGGAGGTTGGACGAAGATTCTTCGAGATCCTTGCTAGAACTTTTAACCTTTGCAATGACGAAGACTTGGATATCTAGTTATTTTGGTGATTCTTCTTTTCTATTACCACAAAATAACTATCACTTTAAGGAGTTACGTTGTAGTGCTCAGTGTCACAACTCACACGTAGTTGTCGATATTCAAAAGGTGATGTACGTTTTATACTTGATGGTTGGTTGGTTGAAGAGTATAGAGTACTTAGGGATTTGATGTTGCACGAACTCTCTACACCGCTCTTATTCATACATTAGTGCAAGCTTAAGTCACAAGTTCGGGCTATTTTACTTCAGTCTCAAGTTCATCATATTGGGTATTTCTCCATCAGTAGTCACGATAAAGAGCCGACAGAATGATAATGGGGTTGGTAACGAGTTAGCAGAGAGAAGTAGAAAAGAGAGAGATGACGTTTGGACACAACGGTTCAAGCCTCGTTCTTCAACATAATGGCGTCTGCTGTCAACACTTCAGGCCCCGTTCATCAAAGAAAAGAAAGGTGTACGATTTAGTGCGCCTTATCTTCGAAAGAAGAGAAATCTTCTTATTATGACCATTCTCATCAACATGATTCATGCTTTTTCCATGTTCGTTCAATCATCAAGTGGATCAGCGTACATTAAATTATATTTTTGTACTTCACTTATTCAATCAAAAATTGCAACAAGCATATGCAATTTTTGAGGGGGAGAAGGGAAAGGGTGAATATACTACATGTGGGATGATGTTTCTAGAATGGTCATTCGGCTCTTGTAAGCACATATTTACTCCCTCTAAGGTTTAACACATTTCAATAAGTGGTTTCGCCATAGTACAAGCTTTATTGAACTCTTTAGTTGCTAAGCCATTGATGAGGAAACGAAAGAGGGGTTGCTTCAAGAGTGTTTTAATCATCATCTTCTTTGCAGTAGTTTTTGGTGCTACACACATATTTATGCTGCATCTAATAAATTTCAACCATCATGGAATCTCAACTATGGCAAAAAGGTCATTAGCATGCCACTTTTAAGGGGGAGAATAGGCGTGTGTTCTTTCTCTTTTTTCGTGTGAGGATAAATGTGTATGTTGGGGTTATAAATCACGAAGGGATCGAGCTTAATTATTCATGTTGGGGAGATTGGTGTCTACCACTCCAAAATATTCCATGGTTTGTTACTCTGTTCGAGTTCTATTGTCACTTCTGGGATTTGAACTTGGTGTTATCATTTAGTACTCCAGTTGATTGATTGATTCAGATAAAGAAGAAGATGGTTAATATCAAGACCCTCAAACGTGATCATGACGTTAAAGTGTTGAATCTATGAAAGGGGATGATCAGTTTGAGGAGGAGCCGATTCAGAAATGTCACAAGTTATTGAAGAAGCTCTTTACATACGATGACCTAATTGAGGGGGAGCAAACTCAATTAGTCATCATCTCATGACTCTTGAATACTTCAGTTTAGGACTCGTGAGGATTTATCGACATCTTCTCATGGGCTAATACTATTAGTGATGAAGGGCTTCCAGTTAATGCTTCATGTACACATCATTATGATGATTCCGATTAATCGCAACCATCAGGGGAGAGGAATGTGTACACCAAGGATGCACAACGAGTTACGTGATCGGGCTTAATGTCTTATGAAACAAATTAAAGATGATCAGTGGTTCAACTTGTTACTTTGGTATTATCACTTCATGTGCACGTCACGGGCTGATTAATCGCAACCATCAAGGGAGAGAGAAATGTGTACATCAGGGATGCACAACAGGTTCACATGATCGCGCTTAATTAGTTATTCCAAAGTTGATATCCGCAAAAATGATCAGTGCTTCAACCTGTTACTTTAGTGTTATCATTTCTTCTTGTATTTGGTACATGTGTACATTATGGGGTGATTTGGTATATGTAATATAAGTGGAATGCATTTGGTGAGCTGGAGATTTTGATATCCTATTCCCCAAATGAACAACATTGAAGAAGGTAGATTCTACAGTCTATTCTACATTCTCTGCTACGTGTTAGAAGACTAAAGACGATATGCATTTAGTTATCAAAAGACTTCTTCATATTCAAGGCACTCATCTGAAAGGTTTCCAGTTTGAGGGAGAGCACTATTTAGGGGAGAGTAAAAAGTATGTGTTAAAATCCCTAATTAGATGTGCTCACATTGCTCTTCAGCAAGTTGATTCTCACATGATACATTTGAGCTAATTTTGTTCCTCGCACAAGATTTCAAGTATATGTGCGTAAAATGTGTTGTTGATTCTGAGGTATCAAAACCAGCAAGGGGGAAAGAGACATACATCGAAACGTACAACGAGTACACATGATGAGTTTTATACTTCGCCTTAATTGAAGTTATTCCGGGAAGACAAATGTCATAACCGCAGAGAAAATCAGTGTTTTAACTCGTTCTTTTGGTGTATTATTCCAACTATGTGGGGGAAGAGATGTAAGAAACAGTTTCTGACAACAAAAGACGTACACAATTGATTGTGTGTGTACTTCGGGTTTCTGAGCTTCATATAATGAGACTGATTGCATCATTTCAACTACTTGGGGGGAATTGGTCTCTGGATACCTTTTGGTACGCATTACTTCAGCCTTCAGTAGGAAGAAAGATGAGAAGAACTATTCAAGCGTGGGATGATACATTGCTGATCTATCAAAGCTTCACAGTGAGAAGGCCCAAGTTCAAACGACTATTCAAAAGCCTCGAAAGCTTTGGTGGAGAAGGTTTAAGAGACGTTGACTACTGACTTCTACAATGTGCAGACCGATATCCTATTTTCGGTATTGAGGTCAACATCTTTTTAAACTGAATAATATCCTTTGTACATATATATTTTTATCAAAATGTAAATAGAAAAATATATATATAAAAAAAACAAAAAAAAACCATAAAAATCAGAAAAATAGAAAAGACCAAAAATAGTTTTTCAAGGCATGTCTTCTGGTATCGATAACATTTACGGTCCTAGAAATGTCATTCAATAATGACACGGGTCTTTAAATGAAGTTCCAAAAGTTTTTTCAAAACATGCCTAAATGGCTTGCAATTAATTCAGACTGTAACCCAGACATAAAATTATGGCTTGCTATTACTTCAGATAGCAACCCGGTTTTCAAAATGGGGAAAGTACGTCACCAAAAAGATGGTTGTTCCTCCCATAGGGTGAAGTTCACTTGGGCACGGATTACTTTATATCCGTGTTTCTTCGATTTATTGTACGTTTCAGTGCATTATTTCTTGTTTAAGAAGAGAAGTCTTCTTTTTTTCAAAAAAAATATTTTTCTTTCTATGATTCTTTAGAAAAATATTTTGTATCTAAAATGGTGGTTTAAAACAATATTTGAAAATCAATTGGACTTAAGTTTTTCATAAAATTTGCCACTCAATCTATGACAAAAAGGTTTAATTTTTCACAAAATTTTAAATGTACAAATGGTCATAAATTGAGGGGGAGAGTGATTTCAAATTTTATTTTAGATCATCAAACGTTCGTCTTTGTTCGGTTCTAGGGTGATATAAATGTGTTGTTATGTGTCATGTTATGAATTTTTCATGGGTTTTTCGTTAAAACTCCAAATCATTTAAAACTCATCATACTTGACACTAACATTCTCCCTCATTAATTGAGGGGGAGCATCGTAATGTTCCACTATCAGTGTATATCAAAATCAGACCACATTTTCTCCTAAATTTTCTAACTTATTTAAATCAATTGGGATCACACATCTCAAAAGGTTTGAAATTTTTGATCGGGGGAGAGAATGTGATTTAAATATGAAACCTGATAAACAAATGTGATCTTTTAGACTCAAGTGTAGGCTCCCTTATATGTGCTAAACTCTTTCGTATATCGATGCACATATTAAGGGGGAGCGAATGATTCATGATGACAATTATGGAATACCAAAGACCGACCATTTTACTTTATGCAATGGAGTTATAAGGATGATAAGGTTATGTATTAGTTCCCATGATCCAACCAGAACTGGAGGGATCTTCCCAGGGACAATCCTCTAGTTAGAGTAGAAGTCCTTAGGAATGATTAAAAAAGGAGAAAAGTGAGATAAGGGAAGAGTACCGACTGAGATGGAGCTAGTACTGGAACAAACCCAACAAGGTTCTAGTAATGAAGTCTCGGTAAGCACTGAAGGGGTTGAAGAATGAAAAAAGAAATATAATGAGAAAGGGTGAAAAGAAATAGCCCTCCATATATTCAACCTTAGGGCAGAAACCGGGTTCAATACATATGCTACTGGTGGCTACTAAGGTAACACTAGTATTGAAGACAAGACGTTATGGACCAAGTGATGCACTGCACTAACCTTCCTAGCCACTCAAGTTCTCTTAAAAGGACTTGTTTCATTCTCACAGGGAACCCTACATAATGATAAATTGAATGTGTGTTATGACAAATCTGGTTTTGGTGAATATTTGTTTGTGGGAACATGCAAGAGATCAGCAACAATTCTTCTCACATATGTAGAATACTTCACGAACCATACTAAGTAAAGTAGTATAAACTACTTCCCCCTAGAGGTTGACCTTATATCATCAAAGTACACGTTTCTCCCCCATGATGGTTTCGAACTTTCGGAAGCATCATTGACGTGTACGACCATATACACGAAAATTTCTTGTCTTAAGCAAACATCTTGAAGAAAAACATGAATGACATTGAAGGATCTAGAAAGATTTTGCTTAGACTGTGAAGTATCTTTGACGTGCTGTTATGCCGAATATTCCATAGGAGTTGCTGATCACATCACAACTCTTAAACCCATTAGCTAACAAACCCACTATTCTGTCGGCTATTGCTGTGACCACTTGGTGAAGTAAACTCGGTATACCCAACTTGAAAGTGAAGTAGAATTCCTCAAATTTGTTACTTAAGCTTGCACTGTTGTTGATTGAAGAACGATGCAGAAAAAAATCTCTAAGTACCATATACGATCAACAAAGAGCCAAAATACGTACAACACCTCTTGAGACTATCCACATCAGCATATGCGAGTGACACTTAGCACTATATTGTGACTCCTTGAAGTGATAGCTATAACCCGTGAGTACTACAATGTAACTCCTTACATAGGGTATAACTAGATAGTCCAAGTCCTAATCATAAGTTGTATACGTCCAAGCAAGTTATCATTGAAGTTTTCCAAAAATATTGCTAGGGACTAGCAATAGTTTAGTGTGGGGATTGATGAGTGCGCAAACACTCATCATTTTTATCGTATTTAAACTGTCAAAACATACAAAAACAATCGAAAAGTCATCAAAATGCTTAAATTATCCCAGGGATTGTGTTTTATGTGTTTTAAATGCAAAATGAGCAAAAACAAATGAAAAACGATCAAAGTTTGCAATATTGGCAGTTTCAGTCCCCCAAGTTTCAAAATTTTGTCAAAAATAGTCCCTATGCATTTATTTTGAAAGAAAAGTCAACCCAAGTCCCTAAAAAATCAAAAGTTATCAAAAACGGACTTTGGGTGATAAATTTGGAAAAGTTACATGTTTGGTCCCTGAAGTTTGGAAATTTACAAATATAGTCCCTGGGAATTATTGAAAATTAAAAAATTGCAAAAATGGTCTTTGGGAATATTAAACTTTGCATCTTTGGTCCTTGGTGGTACTTTGGGAGAATGACAACTTCAGCCCTTGGTTTTGATAAATTGCAAAAATGGTCCTTGTGTAATACTACCACACCAACCGGACCCTTAAATGTTTTAAAACCCAAAATACAACCAAGCCCATCACCCACACCCTCCAGCCCACTCCATCTCCTCAGCCCACCAACACCCAGCCCACCTCACAAATAATAAAAACCACCCCTCCCGTTTTACAATTCCCCCAGTCAAACCACGTTTGACTTTCACCATCTTCACCTCCACTTGCCAACCTGCTCCACATCACCCCTCTCCTCACCTCTAATTAATGATCACCATTCCTTGTTCCCCCCTCCTTAGCTAACATCCAAGATGCATTTGTTGATCTCAAATCCCTCCAAGAAACCAAGGGAGCAGTTAAAGAAAAAATGGCGCCAAAATTTGATTGAACGGCCAAGATTACTCCCACCCAATCCAATGGGTGGGATTTGTTCAGGAGGATGCAATGAAGTCAAAAATGCCAATAATTCAGAGAAAGGAGCAAAAAGGAGAGAAGAAGAGATTATTAGTATATATATATATATATATATATATATATATATGATCCTTGTAAACCTGAGGGCACCCTAGACTAGTACTTAGTTTTAATTTAGATGCATTTTTACTTAAATTGTAGTATTTTATCAAGTAATGAAAGCTTTTAAGTTTTAGTATCTTAATTTTCAATTTCAGTATTTATAAGCATTTGAAAAATCCTTCTTTAAAAACTCAGTGTTGAAATAAGCTCTCACAAGCTCTCCTGAGCTAACTCATTCCCAAATAATCTTATAAAGACAGTAAAAAGGCAGTATCAATTTAAGGAAAATATATATATATATATATATATATATATATATATATATATATATATATATATATATATATATATATATATATATATATATATATATATATATATATATAAACAAAAAGAAAAAGAAAGAAAGAAGAAGGAAGCAGAGCAGGATGGTGATTTTGGATTGCTTGGGTAATTAGAACTCCATGGGGAGTGTAGGTTGTTCTTTGTGGCTTTTGGTTCAGGGAATTCAGCTTGGAAAGCTGTTGTAAGTAATATCTCAGACTTTACCATTTACTGTTCATGAACCTATAATTGCTTATTAATATGTTTTTAATGATTATTTAAGTGTTATCTAGTCTATTTGTAACTATATAGGTGTTAATTGTTCATGTAATACAGTGTTGCACAAGTTTTAATTTCAACTGTCATTTTGAGTTTGAATCTCATTGCATGAAATTTGTTGGTTAGGATGTGATATTAACAGTTCTCTAGTCTTATTACACCTTCATAATTGCTTATCATCCTAAAATATGGTTTGAATCAGTTTTCTGTATTGAAAATTCCAATTGCATGTTCCTTAAGGGGTGTTTGGCATTGTTGCTTTGGCTGTGTTGTTGTGGTTTCTAGTGGCTGAAGATAGCTTACACTTCATTCATAGGGTAAACAAAGTTTGATCAAGCCTTAAACTTGGTAGTTGTTACTGAAAAAAGTCAAAATCTTAATTTCCACTTCATTTGAGTTCACAGTCAAGAATTTAGAGACCATATTCATGCAAATCAGTTCCTAAGTTGTTAGTACAAAGTATTTTGGTTTCATCTTAGCTTATTATTACATAATCAATCAATAAATCCAGCCCAAAATTCACCAAAGTCAACTGAGTAAGAATATAGAAAAAAGTCGAAAAGTGCAATCTCAGTTTTTTCACAAATTAGCAAGATTTTTATAGATTTTTGTGTTGTGATTTAGGGTTTGAAACTTGTTGTATGTTTAATATGCCAGCTGAACTTGTGATTTCAACAATGGTTATATTTTTGTGAATTTTTTGAGTGGACCAAAACACCCCTGGAACACAGCTGCAGGGCAAACATTTGCCCTGTTTCAGCAGACCACCTCAACCCACCCACCTTTGGTGGTAGTTTGTGGCCACCCTAGTGGGTCCCACACTCTGGATTTTGGTTTTCCCAACCCCCCTCCTACCAGGCTTTGAGAATTGACCCTTAGTTTGACCATTAGACCAGTGGACCCCACTTAGTTTTGCTTCCCATTTCTGTCCCAATTCTGTCTCAGATTCACAATAAGCAAAGTGCTTATTTGTGTTTTGTAGCTTATTCAAGCTGCTTATTTGGTTGAAACTTGCTTAATGTTGTTCAACTAACTCAGAGAAACCAAAGTTTACCATTGTGGACCCCACCTTATTCCATTTGAGCTTAAATCCCTCCACAGTCAACAAAAGTCAACTAAGTGGACTAATAAGCACTTAAAGTGCTTATTTCTGGTTTGTGTAAAAAGTGTTTTCATAAAAAAATTTAGTTTTTAGTGTATAATTAGTTTGGAAAAAGAAAAAACACCAAAAACCAACTTTAATTATAGTGATAGCTTCTATTTAATAGAAATTATCATTTTAATTTTCTTTTTAGCTTATTTATAAGCAATATATCATTTTTATATTTTTATTAATTCTCTTTTAGGTTAAAATAATTCTAGAAATTTTTCCAGATTTTTCTTTTGTCTTTTAGTGGTTTTTAGAATTAATTTTAGTTTAATTAATTAGTAATTAATATTAAGTAATTAAATAGCATAATTAGATTTTATAAAGTACAACCTAGTTTTTATAATTTTTCTAGATTTTATATAAGTTAAAACATTTTTATAAATTTTTCTAGAATTTATACTGTTCATTTTCTATTTTTTATAATATAAATAGTTTAATTGGTAATTAATTAATAATTAGAATAATAATTAGTAAATTAGTTTAAAAATACATAAAATCAACTTTTTATAATTTTTTAGGATTCCTGTGATGGTTAATTAGATTTTTAAAATTTTTCTTAATTTTCTAAGTCTTTTTAGTATTTTTAGTAATTCTAATTAGTTTAATTAGTTAATAATTAGATAATTAGTAATTAATTAATAATTAATAATTAAATAGTGTAAAAATAATTTTTCTTTTTCTTAAAATTTTCTTTATTTGTTAGGATCGTAAAAATAATAATTTCACACTTGTAACCTTTTCCGTCCATCAGTTGTACTTTCTGTTTCGTTCTTCTGCGTACGTTTTTAATTAAAACGTACGTTTTTAGGTTTTAGCTCAAATCTTCTTAATCTCAATACCAGTAATCAATCACATAGTTTTCCTAAGCTATTTAATTTCATAATTCTCAAATAATTCTTATCACAAGCCTTTTTTGTGAATAATCACCCGATCACAAGTACGCTAAAGCACAATCCACACCTCGTCGGGACATAACGACCTGGTGATACCCTTTATTACCCGGAAGCATTGGTCTAGGCTCTTTGACTTTGTTGACCATTCCTTGGTCAATATAAGTTGACGGTTTAGCATCAATCACTTAAGCTTGCACTGTTGTTGATTGAAGAACGATGCAGAAAAAAATCTCTAAGTACCATATACGATCAACAAAGAGCCAAAATACGTACAACACCTCTTGAGACTATCCACATCAGCATATGCGAGTGACACTTAGCACTATAATGTGACTCCTTGAAGTGATAGCTATAACCCGTGAGTACTACAATGTAACTCCTTACATAGGGTATAACTAGATAGTCCAAGTCCTAATCATAAGTTGTATACGTCCAAGCAAGTTATCATTGAAATCATGCATCCAACCATCCCCGACTTCAAGATAAAATAAGTATGTGCCTTCGTGAAATCCACTTCAATCTCAAATATGGGATACCAAAAAAAACTTTGTGATCATCTCGTGCGGTTAACTACCCAAAAACAAGCCTTTTGACAGGGTTTTTTTTATTTATTTATTTTTTCAAATGAATATTTGTCAATCGTTCACGATTTCTCAATAACTAGCACGGTAGTTATATTCAACAAACCCGTATAATCTCAACCAAAAAATATAATTCTCAATCTCGGATTCTTGAAGCTCAATAAAAAATCGTGGACCAGAAGTTAACCACAAAAATTCAACACCACTTTGTCAAGTCAAAACCCAAATGCAATCATTTAACTAATACTTACCGAAAATCCACCAACAACTAAATTGTAAAATGAAATTTCAATTTAACAAATTTTAATAGTTCAGTTCAATTCAAACAACAATCAGTCCAAAATCAATCCAACCAACACGAGCCCAAAACCAAGTGGCAGTTACAATCGGCCCAATTTTGTCCAAAATTAATCGGCCCGCCGATCCAAACTCAGTAATAAACCTGACCAACACCCTAATCCCTAAATTTATGTGGCTATATAAAGTACTAAACTCACATTAACCCTAATCCACCACTGTCACAATCATGCACCCCTATTTTATTTTTCACACGCCTCTTATCACTTTCATGTTCCAGATCCAAAATAATAACACAAATCGAACACAAAAGCACATGCTCACCTTCGAAACCCAAATCACAAACGTAATGCTTCACCAAATCATTTGTTATAGATGAGAATACAATTGAATACACCTCTTCTTTGTCCATTTATGCTCAGACCGCACCACAAAATGGCTTAGAAAACGATACGTCAGTAACACACCCTTTTGAACGATCATAGGCTCGCGGGTAAGGTTTAATCATGCGTTGTTTAAACGTTTTGTGTTTCAGTCAACGAATTAAAGAAAGAGATTAACAAGATTGTTAAATTCTTCACTTTTATATTCGGATATAAATGAAGTGAGAGCTTCAAAAATTAGATCGATGATGAGTTGGATTTATTTCGTTTAGTGAAAATCTTGAAGGTTATTCAATTCTCACAAGAGATACAAAATAGACCAAACTGAGATCTAAAATATTAAATTTTCAGTCCGAGCCAAAGATCAATGATGATTGTTTAATTTTCGTGGGTTAGACCTTAAAAGGTTTTGATGTATCTTTAAGTACCACGAAGAGAAACTAAACTGAGATCTTATGATTTTATCTCGTTTCGATTTGTTGTAGTAAATTGATGGGTGGATTTGTTGTAAACGTGAGGCGGTGTCGTGGTGATGGGATTAGGTTAGATTGCATTTAATGTTAGTTTGAAGTGGTTTTGTTTGTTGTTGTAGTTTCTCTTTCTCATCTCCTTTTCCTATTTTTGTTTTAACTGTTTCGGACCAACGATGGAGTAGATCTGAGGTGATAAGTGTCTGGTATATTTGGTTTGTGGTTAAACTGGGTTCTCCATCTTCATTCCTTCTTTTGTTTTTGTTTCATTGACTAATCGCTAGTCATAAAGAAATTTTGGCAGTGTGACCTTTGTATTTTGAAACTAAATTTGTTTTTCACAAACAAACCGCTACACCTAACCGTTATACCAAATCGATATTGGCTGAACCTAATCGCTGTTGACCCTGAGTTGTCACTATTGTATTATTTTGTTATTTTTCCCTTTTTCAGCGACAAACCAAACTGTTGGACCAAATTGCTGCATAGAAATACCACAACTGACCTAATCGCTACCAAGAACAAAAATAAATCAATTCCAGATCTGCATCATCTTAAACCCTAATAAAACAGCTTCAGACTAAACAACAAAAACAAAGTGGTAAAGAAAAACCTTCAACAAGTATAAACTGGTTAAGAATAGCTTCTAACAAGTATACAGTTTATACATGTAAGACAAAAACATATCCGAAAAAATTATGGGGTATGGAACAGTTCCAATAACAGCTTCGAAACAGTGGGTCGAACCACCAAAATCAATAAAACAAGCAACCTTGGCTCTGGTACCAATTGTAGGATCGAAACATATGTGTTGATTCTTGTGATTCGGGTGGTCTTGGGTTATAGAAGAAGATGTTCTTCATTGT